>JAPYYX010002160.1:0-19653 GCA_030522605.1 Cremastinae sp. B BG-2022a | reverse complement strand
TCGAGCGTCAGATTTAACGTTAAATAGAGCTATATATAACTTGAAAATACGGTTAAGCGTTAGCGTGATCGGGATTGATCAACATGGCATCAACGTTAGCGTCACCGTTAGTATTAGCATCAGCGTCGTCGTTAGATCGAAATCAATAGAATAAAAGCCTTCTTGATGAAAAAATACATGTACTTACTAAATTTCATGGCGATCGTTCTAGCTATTTAGGAGGAGAAAAATTAAGTACGCGTATACAGTTTCAATTTTATATAGAAAGAAAAAAGCAGATAGAGAGGTGAATGACAGGATAACGTCCGTCGGGTCAGCTAGTATAACATATATTTTCTTCGAGAAAATCGAAAATGTCGCTCTTCAAAAAAATAAAAATGTAAGTTAAAAGTTAAGAAAAAAACGGTGAAACAAAATTTTTTTGATTATTACATTTTTTTCGAAAACTACATTTCGAAACGAAGAAAATAGCCACCGAAGAAACGTGATTACGATAATTTAATCAGGAGATATGAATACTAGAAAATTACCATGCATGTCGTTATTTTTTTGCAATAATCAAAACTTTATAACTCCGAGGCTTTTGAAACTTAAGGCCTCAAAATTAGGTATATTTTGATGCATATAAAAACATAAAAAATTCAACTCAATTAAAAATTACAATTTTTTAAATTCGGTGATTTGCCATGGAATGGTCCATATAAAAAATTATAAAATGTACAACACACTGCTGGAATAAGTGACGTTATTTTCAGAGACATATGGAACCGCTTTTTGGAGTTCGAGTCGAATATCGGGGATCTAGCGAGTATCGTTAAAGTTGAAAAACGACGGAGTGCGGTACTGGAAAAATTAAAAGAATTTGAAGGCAAGGAAACGGCACAATTGGTCGACAGATACAAATTTTTGGATCTCTATCCGTGCACACCGATCGAGCTCAAGTCGATCGGCTATGTGGAAGTTTCGAATGGGACAAGAAATCAAATCGGCGGCAATATGCCACGCGTTCCGGATCTTCCGGAGGCGAGGACAGTTCTCCCGCGGCCCGATCTATCGCAGATGGTACCCTACAAGCCAAAAGTTAACGCCTTACCGGGAGAACATCCTGTCCCAGGTTAGTCGATGTCGTATTAGTTTAATTCCTTTTCTCTTTTCGAAAGGACCAAAAAAATAATTATTCATTAACATTATCAACAGGGGGTACATTTCCACTTCCACCAACCGCTGCACAGTTGTGCACGCTTCTACCACCACCTGGATGTTTCAGAGGTCCCTTCGTCGCGGTGGATCTCTTGATGGACGTTTTCAGCAGAATTCAACTGCCAGAGCACGGTAAGACACAAACAATCGAACCATTGAGAGCTTGGAGAGTCTCAAGAGCAATCACAACTACGTGACCACCCAGATTTCGTAGGTCCCTGATTTGTCTCTAATTCCGAACTGTAAATGACCAGAAAGCTCAAAATTCCGAAATTATCAACGAGTCCTCATATTTCGTTGGATAATTTCAATACTAAAATTCGGAGTTTTAAGCCTTCTGATTTTTCCAAGTTTGGAACTTCAACTGGGCCCCCCTAAAACGGTAACCTGGGGTCTTAGACGACCCCACAAGATATTGACAATTTTTATTTTTACGAGTTTTTCAAGTTTTTTACCCTGATACTTCATTTTTTTACTAACTTTTCGTTCTTGAAGAAAAATAGCTGTAAGCCTACGTGATTCTGCATTAAAAAATGAAAATAATGAGCCCAAGTTGAACCCTTTTTGTGAAATTTTACCGGAGATATGAATTTTCGAAAATTGGGGTCGTCGATGACCCCAGGTTACCGTAATAAGTCAAAAAAGTAAGGTTGCCGTTCTAGGGTTAAACTTGGAAAAACTACAGTATATTCCTTTCGATCCCAAAAATTTGCCTCTGGTCCAAATTTTCATGGGAATTTACGTATTAATTAATAAAAAAATAAACAAACAACGGGCGCGTCTCCCGCGAGAAAGCTGTTTTCCGATCTTTGTTTATTTTTTTATTAATCGATGAGTAAATTCTCATGAAAATTTGAACAAGAGGACAATTCTTGGGATCGAAAGGAATATTCTGTGATTTTTTTCAAGTTTAATTTTTCGATTTTGAGAAAGAAATGGGGGACCTACGAAATCTAGTAACTTTGAGGATTGTAAGTTTATAACTTGACGCACTCTGGAACTCTCATTTTCAGCTCCCATGCCCGTAGCGGACAACGGTTGTGACACGAAATTATTCGACCTTGCTAAATCCGTCCACTGGATCGTCGACGAGACAAGCGATGGTCCGAGCATTGGTTCAAAAAGGCGGAGGGGACGACTAGGCGGTGAGGACAGCGAGGATGAGGATCTTCCTCCACCACCTGCCAACGACATTTATCGACAGAGACAGCAAAAGCGAGTCAAGTGAATGAAAATCATAATCCACAAGACAGGAATATGACTGCAATTTCGCTCCATAGCGACAGTGACGGTGATTAACGAGGAGAGAAGAATAAAGGTCAATATTTCCTATCGGACGATAATTGAATACGGAAATGAAAGAATCGACGACCTCGGAAACTTTCGGAAGGAGAGATCCGTGAAAGAGCAACCGAGTGCGAGTCTCCAATGTGAGCCTCCAATTTGTTTCGCGTCGATCATCCTGGAATATTCCTCGAAGCTGATGATAACTCATGATAGTTCATTAGTCAATAAGGAACTTATTTGTAAATATTTTTCCTATACGGAGGTGCATCGCTGGATTACTGGAAAGCCACGGAACCTGCATTTAATCATTTGAACAGAAATAAATGGGTATGGGCTGTCCCAATCTAATCCCGATTTCAAGATTCATTTATAATATATTCAAGTATTTTTTTCTTTTCATAATTACACAAATTATTCACAAAAGAAAAACGACGTTCGCACCAAAAGTTGCGAAAATATTTTTACGAAATAAAATGTACTTTTGAGATGGTAATTAGAATAACGAGAGAAATAAGTTTCTCGCTAAATTTGGGCCTCCTGGAATTTGTCAAGTCTGTTTAAATTTGTCAAATGTGGAAAATCTCGCTTCTCGAGCCTTCGATAATTTGATTAAATTGACAAGTTGAATGAAATTTTTCGTTTTCTTTATTTCAAACGAACATTCTCATCCTGGCGCCTTCATTGCTGATTCACTGTTTGACAATTAATACGATGATAAAAAGAATAGAAAAAAAGAAAGATTCTCCCACAAAATAAGTAATTGTGGACTGTAATTAGGCTGATAAAAAGACTAATTACAGCCATGTTATTTCCGAAATTTGTATGTACGCACCTTCTAATTAAATTTGTGAAAAAAATCCCTGGTAACGCCCAATTTTTTTGATACCATTGAAAAGCTCAAGATCTTATTTTTAAGTGGGTCAATTTTCAATAATATCTCAAGTTTTTTTTTTAATATTATATCATGTCCGGTGAAAATCCTGCATATCCCCATAAGAGCAATGTTAAAATGCGAAACTTTAAGGAGGAATGGTAGGTATAATCCATGTCGAAAGTATGTTCAAACGAAAATTTTGCAAATTTTTGACTTTAGTCTTTTGAAAGGGTAGTGAATTTTGCGTGTATTAGCTACAATAGCGATTAACAACTTCCGATTATTAACTAAACCATTTTAAAAATTCACATTGTTTAAGCAATTAAAAAAGAAAAATTAAGTGAAATGTTTTCAAATTTTGGAATTAGCTTTGAACACTCATACGAAACATAAAAAAAATTGTACGGAGATGCTACCTTTTTTTGTTCATGTTTAGAACGTTTGTATGAATTTTCCATAAGACACAATTTAATTTTATAAAGTTTGAAAGTTCATAACTTTAAAACCATTCGGTAAATCATTCTCAAATTTGGCACAAGGATTTTTTAGCCGTTTTCAAACAAATCTACAAAATTTTAAATTTTTTTACCCTTTTGAAAATACCTCCAATTCGTGCTCGTTTGCAATAATTTGCTTGGTAAAAGCGACTCTGAAATCTCGCGAGGTTGTCTAACCCCCGAAGTTTCATACATTTCTCAAGTTTTTTGATTTACCAGACAGCCAAGGTTTATTCTTATTCTGCGCTTTGTAAAAAATTGCAAATATATAGTCTTTTCCATCCTCAAGTATTACCGCGCCCCCAACCCCTTTGCACCTACATTACCGACATACCCAAACATGGCCGTATGAGAGCGGAGCCAGACCAAAAGCTAACAGAACATCGAACAGACGTCTCGAACGATTCTTGCGAAGTGTCTTCCTTGTTTACAAGACCGAATTGAGTCGTGATAATGAGAGAAAAGAAAATGCTCTCCTTGTTTCTTCTACTATTCGTGAGTAGTGTCAACTGCGATGATTTGTTTGAATTATTTCGCCGGGGCGATCGCTGCGTAGCTCTCTGCGAAACAGTTCCTCAAATTTCGGCGTCTGTGAGTAAATGAAAACAACACTCATTTTTTCGCAAAGGAATTTCAACATTTTCGATTTACAGTGAAACTTTCCCATAAATCATGAAAATCGCACTTTCATTCATTTTTAGAATGATCATACGAAGTCCTGCTGTCAACGTGGCTGTCGTTTTTTTAATCTAGTCGACCTCAGTCATGGGCTTCTCACAATAAATAGTGTCAACGGCTCAAAAGACGCTTGCGAATCATGTGAGTACATTTAAAAAAAAGAAAACTCCAAAAAAAATTTTATTTAAATTGTTAACAACAAATCTGTAGTTTTTCAATATAATTTTCCCCTTTTTTTGTTTTAATTTTATTTATATTTTTAGTCAACATTAAGAATAGTTCTTTTACCATTAAAAGTGGATTCCAAGTATTTTAATATCTGAAACAAATTCATTGAAAAATCCTGTTTTATTTTTTAATTATTTGCAATTATATTGTTTAATTTAAATATTTCAGTCAACACTAGAAATAGTTCTTTTACCATTAAAAGTGGATTCCAAGTAATTCAGTATCTGAATCAAATTCATTGAAGAATTTTGTTTCATTTTTTAATTATTTGCAATTTTATTTAATTTCAATATTTTAGTTAACACTAGTAATAGTTATTTTACCATTAAAAATGGATTCCAAGTATTCTAGTGTGTGAATCAATTCATTGGAAATTTTTTATTTATTTTTTAATTATTTGTGATTTATTGTTTCATTTAAATATTTTGATCTAATTATCATAAAGTATGAAAATTATTAAATAACCCGCAAATGAAATTTAAATATTTATTGATAATTACAGCATGCCAAGAAGCATATTTCACATTGGAGAATCAAGCAGCTTGTAATTCAGGATGTGAGGTCATGGCGAAGCAACGAATTACAGAGTTGTCATCTATTCTCTCTGCACTTTTTGTTGTTGATGATTCCAATTGGTTGTCAATGTCATTGGACACACCAGAGAACGATGCGATGACCGATCCTGGTCTGAGAAAAGAGCTTTTCCCAGGCTGGTGGGACACAGAAGGATTTAAATTGCCGCAAACTTTCATCAAAACTGTCCCCAAAGATACTGACGTAAGTTTCATTCACATTTAACATTATATTTCTATTTCTCAAATTTGGTGCAACTCGGAAGACATACAAGGGAAACGAAATATTATCTTTGCGGATGACATATTTTGAAGAACTACTGATTACAATTGTTGTACACACAAATCAAAAATTAACACCATATTTTTTTAAGGAGGAATTGCAGGTATTTTTAAAATGGTGAGAAAAAGTTAAAATTTTGTACACTTGTTTGAAAATAGCTAAAAAATTCTTGAGCCAAATTTGAGAATGATTCACCGAATGGTTTTAAAATTAAGAACTTTCACAGTTTATAGAATTTAACATTGTGTCTAATGGAAAAATCATATAAATGTTCTAAACATAAACGTACAATTTTTTTATATATGTTTCATATGAGTGTTCAATGCTAATTCCAAAGTTTGAAAGCATTTCACTTAAATTTTCTATTTTAATTGTTTAAACAATGTTGATTGTTTAAATGGTTTAATTAATAATCGGAAGTTGTTAATTGCTATTATAGCTAAACATAAAAAATTCAGAACCCTTTCAAATGACTAGAAAGTAAAAAATTCGCAAAATGTTCGGTCTGAACATACTTTTGACATGGATTATATCTACTATTCCTCTTTAAGCAAAACATGCAGTAGAATTAGTACCACCTTGTTGATTAAAATAATAGTTTTAATAATTATTGTTTTATTATTATTCCAGACTATGGGTGATTATGATGGATTTCCTGTTTACAACAGTGAGCTTTCGATTCAAAACCTTTTTGCACCACGGCATTCAAATTTCTCAAAGCAGTACACTCCGAAAAAGGGGAACATTCCTAGTTGGGTCATACATCTAGGATTTGCAGTCTTTATGGTTGTGACCAACTGTTTGTGCATATGTTGCAAAAACAGGGAATTAATCGAAGAATCGATCGTGATTGCTGACGTTTCTATGGCACCTGAAAAAGAAACTCTCATGAGCAAGCTGATCATCACAATGCCTGATGAGATTGTACCCTTGCACAAAACGCCACCACCGAAATACTCCGAAATCGCAGATATTAATGAAATCACTTTTAAACAATAGTTGAATAATGACTGGTCTATAAGTATTTTCTAAAAAGGCATTCAGATTCCAAGTATCTATGAAATTATGGATATGTGAGAATAGTATATTGTGTTGCGTGTGCAGGAATTGAACAAATGTTGATGATAAGCAGCGTTCCAACAATGCTTGCCAGTCGCATAAGTCCACTCATGTACACGTATCACCCAATATACTTCAATGGTTTCTTGGAAAGTGTGTTTTCAGAGAACTTTTAAATTGGGTATTTTTGACATACAATTGTCAATTCAAAAATATTTCTAAATAAAGCTCTATTATCCTATTTTCTTATCGGTTCAAGAAAGTAAATTATTGCCATGGATAATGTTTAAAAACACATTTTAATGCGAAAAAGTAAATCAAATGCGGATATTGATCACTTTCCGCACATGAAACTACGTTCGAGAAACGCACTTTCCAAGTTAGTATTACAAATGAAATTTTCATCGTTGTAACGTGGAGACAAAAATTATTCGAGATTTTGCTTAGAGTCTAAAAAAATCTTCGTCCTTCAGAACTCCAAAGGCTCTTTTGCAAATTTTTTCCATAATAGAACATCGATGTTGACAAAATTACCAAATAATGAAGCAATTGTCGAAGCTTTCGACTTGGATATTAACGGAAAAAAATTATTTATAGTTTATTATCTTTTCTAATGTCGTTATTCTAGATTAAGTGTAATAACTGTTTTTGATTGGCTGTTTTTTATTCCATTAGATCATTGTTGATGGAAAATGATTGAGAATTTTCGCTCACATTGGAAGGTGAACCCAAGAATATAAAAGAAAAGATTGATCGGCTGTATTAGAAATTCATATCTAGCCCAAGAATAAGGTGTCTTGATACTATAATGAAAAAAAAAGTAAAACGCGTAGGGATCGAAAAATTATGAAATTGATAAAATTTGGTAACAACGTTCAAGGGGTTTCGGTATCAATGCATACATATAAAACACATACAAAAATGAAAAGTAAGAACTCTGACACTTGACAAAAATGTTCTTGATTTCAAATGATTGAAGTACTAATTTTCGAAATTTTCACCCACAGAGTTTTTTTTGGAGTTGAAGAGTAAAATACATTCTTATACACAGCGTGTATAGCCATCTTGAAAAACGTATTTTTGTTTTTCACTCGCTCGATAGATGAGGACGAACATTTCTCAAATAATTTTTTTTTTTCAAAAAATTTTGTACGAATTATATAGCTTTTTGTCACCTTCACTTACTACCGAAGCCTCTTAAGGATGTTCTTGCAGACCTTGCGACTTAAATCGGCAATTGAACATGCAAAGTGAAGGCTAATTTCATCAAGCAAAATTATTTTAAAGATAATTCGTTGAAAATTGGCGTTGACGTTCTTCGACATTATATTGGACAGTGTGCAAAATTTTCAGAAGCTTCACCGAGATATTAATTGTAAAAAATCACACCTTTTAACATGAGCTCTCATGAAGCATTACAAAAAGTTGCGATTTTCAAAAATAAATATCTCAACTTCTAAACGGTCAATCTCGTAAAAATTTCAGAAAAAGTCGCGTATTATATTCGTCTCGCTATAAACCAAATTTCATTTAGAAATCTTTAAAAATAATTTTTACATGAGACCCGCAAGAACCTCCTTAAAAATTAATTAAGTACTAATTATTTTTATCCATATCTCAAACAAAGCATTCTTATTGTACACAAACCGATAGTGGAAGTCATGCTATCCGTATATGGACTTTTGGCGGTGTTCGCGGTCGATACTGGAATGTATACTCGGTTACTTGCCTCGACTGACGAATCAAATTTGAGCGGAAGATGGTTCTTTTCTGGATTAATCAAGGCTCGATTCTTCTATAAAGTCCAGCAAAAACATTGCTGTCGAGATAAGAAATGGATTAGGCAAACAAAATGTAAACACCAACGAAACTGACAACTTGAAGGGGATACAGGGTAACACTGGTTTCTTTTACAATCTTATACATGTCGTACTAAACATGTATGAAAAAAAATTTTTTTAGTTGAATTTTTCGATAAGTGAAGAATTTCAAAACAAGCAATATTGTTATACATATTTCGTGTGGAAGAACATTTTACCTATATTTTATTAAATTTCTATCAATTTCCGTTTTACTATCAAACACCTTAAGGGACTATGGACATAGATAACCAAGACAAGGGCCGTGATAAATATGAATTTAAATTTCATAGTAACTATGTGTAGTTTAAGATTGCAACTTAAATCTTGTCGGATTTTGGATCTCCTGAAATGATTTATTTTTTACTATTAAATTAAAAATTGTGATAATGATTTAAAACTCGAAAAGTACGAAAAACTGAGAAGGGATGAAAGCAGCTGGATATTCTTCGTATGGTTTTTTATTGCAACCGCTGCGATCTTGCTCGAACATTGATGATAAATATTAATAACAATTTTTTAATATAAATTTTCATTGCTATATTGATACTTGACTGGCTATTACACATAAATAATTAAGCTCTGTTTTTTTTAGTTGAGCTTGCTCGATTTAGTATCGATTAAACTCGACAGAATTTCCGTTAGTTCTGCAATGGCTATCTGTGACGGTCGATATGTAGGAAACCAAAAACGAAAAAAGTTCCGCTTTAAAACGATAGCCGTGTATTTATTGTTTGCAAAAAAAAATTAAAAAGTGTCATTAAATAATATGTATGTAAGTAATACATAAGTTTCAAGATGTAGAATTTCAGAAAATAAAGATAGAATATCTCGTTGTTTTAAGTTGAATCTAAATCCTTTTCACTCAAGCTAATTGCAGTCTTTACCAGGCACGTTTCATGTTAAATAAAAAAAAATCTCACACTTCGTTCGAGCAATTCAGGATTGTTCAAGGAAGAAAACGAATTTCGAAATTGAGCAAATACTAAGCTTAATAACAAATAATATTCATTATCAATAACAGTTCTCGAACGATATAAAGCTTTATGTTAAATTTACAATAATCCTTATGTCATAATCAGAAAATAGTCTCATCATTTCCTTACAATTAACCACATTGACTCTTCAAAAGCCGAGCAACCGATTCTAAGTACGTTTTGTACTTGTTTCCATTCATTCGCTTCGAATTAAAAACGTGATATCAATTGCATTTTTCTGCGAGTTTCGTAAATAGCTGCAATATTTACAGATGTTTGAGGAAACAAAAAATATCGGAATATTTTCTTCCTCGCTATGTTTTACAACCAGTACAGTCGTGAATCGTCTCGACGCATCTGGAGCTTCAAAACGTGTCGATAGATTTTCAGAGCCGGTCCTAGGAGCAAATCAAGACCACTTAGCACGTCTGAACGTTTCATTAGCAACAAAGAGTGTCCATCAATATCCTGAATTCGGAAAACTTCCGCTTCCTTTGGGAACAATCTGGCGAAATATTGATAAACTTGCTCCGATGTCCAGTCCGAAGCGTCAGGAATATTGGGATCAATTCCATCTCTGGCTCCAGGCTCGTCGTCCATTTGCTCGGAAGATGCTCTGTTTGGCGACACTTGGGGACTCAAAACTGGCGGCAACACGGGCGGGTTTGACGGCGTGTCGGGACGACTCACTGACAAATTCGCACTCGGCGCGTTACTCTTGAAATGCTTCTGCGAGCAATCGTTACATTGCCATTTGGAGCCCGCTTTCGATGATGAGATTCGAGGCGCGTGACAGGAATAGTGATAAGCTTCATCGCATGTGTAACAAGTCATGAGGGGTCCCTGTAAAACATGAGATTTCTCATTTAACAAGTCATATCATCAAAGTTAATACATTTTTAAGAATAACATTTAATATTACTAAGATATGAAATCAACGGTTTTATGTTTGTTATGTGTTTGAAATTGTATCATTTTTTGACAATACAAAAAACATTTCAAGAAATTCTGTAAAAACGCAACTGAAAGCTATTTTAATTATAAATCAAAATTCGAAAAATCGTCTTTTGCTTCATCTCTCGCACTTTTGCTTGAAGTGAAAATTAAATATTGAATTAACTCACAGCATCGGAAGTTTCACAGCAAACTGTGCAGCTTTTGCAAAGTTCACATTGCCAACTGGATCCAGATTTCAAGATCAATTCATCAGGAGAGTATATGCACGTTGGATGAGCTATAAATAAAAGTTATATAAGTTTTTTCGCCCTTTAAATATTACTGAAATTTATGTCACTAAAATTTCTTTACCTCTAACTGTACAATCTCGACAAGCCACAAGACTCTCAGATTTCTCCTTAGCGCATAAGCTGCACTGTCTGTTTGGTCCTTCCTTGATCATTGGTTTGGCAGTATCTTGTGACTCCTGAGTTGCATGGAGATTCTTGTGCTGGGATACCGGTCTTCCACGTTTTCTCTTAACAACATTGTTGTCCGATGGATCAAAAACTTTTTTTGCTCTCTGAAATGAAAAAATCTCAGAAATATTTCTCAAGGATATATAGGCCATACAATCCCTGACAAAAGTTACTTCATAATAAATTGTTATAATTTACCCTTATGTTATTCACAATGATACTCAATTCTTTGCTAACGTTTTATCAACAATTTTCATATTATTTATTGTTTAAATAATTAAAAACAAAAGTTTCAAACTTGTTTAAAGTTGGTTTTTAACATTGTTTGTATGTGCCAAGTATAAAAAAAAATATATGAACCAAAATTTATGTTTTGAATAATTTTTTGAAACAAATTTGTGAGCTTTCCATCCAAGACAACGTAAAATTGGAACAACTTGAGAATTAAATATCTTTTGAACCATTCAGTCAATCATTTTCAAATTTGGAGGAGAATTTTAAAAAATATTCACTATTAATGTGCTAAAATTTCAGCAATTTTGATTTTTTAAAAAAGGGTCTATTCCTTATTGCAATATAAAAAATGTTATACCGTTTACATTAAAAATAGTACTCAGTAAAAATGCACAACGTGTCGAATTATAGAATTTTTATTACAGAATAGAAAAGATACAAACCTTTCTTCGTGCACTCCTGAATGCACCGACAGTAGTATTGGACGGTGTGGGAGAAGGATTTGTAGAACTTCTTCCAGCATCATCGTCATCTCTGTCGTCGCTGTGATGACCATCCAGATCCCTGTGATGCTTCTCATCCTTGCTGTCGCGTCGATAATCTTCAAACTTTATGACAATATCCATAGGATCCTCAGATCTGACGAGAAGTCTCTGTTTTCTCTCGGACTTTGAAGGTTTTTTGAGGTTAGAATTATTCGTCTCTTTGCCCTTTGTTTCATTCTTTCTGACATCGCCGTTTTCCGTTGGACAATCCTTTTCCCTGGACTCGACGTCGTCCTTTGTCCCGGATTCTTCCGGTGAGTCCGGTTCTTTTCCAATAATCGTTATCTCGTAACATTCCTCCTTGTTGACATTCTTATCGCTCGGATTATTGTCATTTAGCTGCCTCGGGCTCAAATAACCCTGCGAGGAGCGCGGAGTGTTGGATCGCGAATCCGTTACCATTATTTCGTCATCGTTGTCGTCAAAGTCGTACAGAGCTCGACGCTGGAGGCTCTTATCGTTTCTCGTCGTTGTTGATACCTCTCCGCTCTCCGCGGCTGTCGTCGTTGGTAATGCGTACGAGAGTTTTTCCGAGTTACCATTCTCGGCCGGATAACGTCGGCTCACGGGATTTCTCGTCTCTTCGATCGTATCCTCCTCGCCGATGTTATTATTGTTACTGCTATTGTTATTGTTGTTTTGTTGTCTCGACAAGCCGTTGCTGTTACTCATCGATATTCCGGAAGTGGCCGTAGTGTCGGCGACGCTCGTCGCGGCGTTGCTCTCGCTAACGCTCGTAACATCCGACGTGGCTACGAGCGAATAATTGCCGTTCGACAATTTCGCGATGTTACCGCTCGCGACCTCCTTGCCGAGGAAATCCTCGACCATTCGTCGGGACGTCGGATTCGACACCCCGTCGAGGAGTTGCTCGATCAGCCTGTAAGCGGGAACACCCTGATCGAGATAATCGGGTTCCTCGACCACCAATTCCGCTACCGCCCCGGCTATCATCGACGAATTCAATTTCTCCTTGACGAATCCCTCGGGACGATTCTTATAAAGTTGAAGACGCGACCACTTGGAGGCATTGCGATAACTCGTGTTACCCTTGTAATCTACCTGTATGACCTTTTCCGCTTCTATCAGCCGGTGCAGATCGGCGATAGTGTCGCGCGCGTCCACCGAAAACTTTCGCAATAAATAATTGCATATGCGATCAGCATCCGGTCGAGCTTTTCTCCGTCTCAGCTGATCGATCGCTTCGAGAATTTGCTCCTCGTGCAAAATTTGAGAATCTGCTCGATGCTGCATTTTTATCGCTCTTATTTTTTTTTAATTCAATAAGAACAAACGAAAGGCAGCCCCTTGTGCCTTCTTCAGGATATCGCGCTTGATACCCGTTCTATTTGCGTACATGCGCTTTTGCATGTGTCTACGCACTAATATTGCTCAAGCTGCAATATTATCCCTCTCTCTCTTTCTCTCCTTTCGTAAGTACCTCTTGATTTTTTTTTCCCTTCTATTTCGCTTTTGTTCGACCCGGCCAGAGCCCGGGAGAGCGCGGCGAGAATCCAACACGCCGGCTGTCTCTCGATGTTCGTCGCTACGCACGCTGGATGGCGCTACGCGAAATTTGGAGCGCGTGTGCGTCCGAGCGTGTACGTGTGAGCACACGGTTTATCGAGTCGCTGATCAAAAGATGAATCGAAGACTGTGGCCCGGACAAGTTCGGATGCGCTCCTGCCTGACGAAACGATTTCGGTTTCCTTCTCGCTCGAAAGAATCAGAGACGCGAATAAAAGTTCCGTTCGACACAAACGGAAAATAAAAACCACATCCGCGAAATATTTTTGCAGTCTCTGCTCCGAATTCCCGCAGTCTCAAAAACGTGGTTGCAGCGCGGGAATCTCGGCCGCGTACGAAAACAAATCGAAACAAAGATTTCGAACAGTTCGTATTTTTTTAAATTTAAAAAACCGTTATTTAAACGTTTTCGAAATTTCGCGTACTCCGGACACTCGCGAATGTCACGATACTCATTTCATTGGATACGTCGCATATCCACAGTTTCTCGCCACTATCTGTCCTTTTTTTTACGTACGACACGTGAGTCACGATGCACCGAAGCAACGAAGAACATTCGTTAGTCCCGTAGCGTACATGGAAGCGTTTCGGAGCGCAAAACGGAACGATCCAGCGTAATCTCTTTCCTGGCGGTCGTACGTGGAATCCTGCGTGTGGACAGCATTCGTCGCGTGTCGGAGCGCTTATGACCGGTGATCCGCTCAATGTCCTATATATCTATACACATAACCGTGACAAAACATTACTCATTTGTACACACAGCGATGTACGAGGATATTTGAAAATTCATGCAAACTCGTCAAATATGTAAATACAATCGTAGATGCGGATTAATATAGTATTGTTACAGTATATTTGTTATCAATATTTGGAAGAATCGAGTTTCGGCTTGCGAAAACGCGTGAGTGTGTTCTCTCTCGATCGATCGTCGCCTCGATTATATCGCGAAACCTTTTTCATGGGTAATCGCTCTATCGACACTTTTACTATCGTAGAGCGATATATTCATCGTCGTTCGAAGGGTCGAGCATCGATTATGTATCTGGATTAGCGCTAGAGTACGCAACAGCGCCGTTTTCGCGACGATGCCGGGCCAGGGACTCCAGGGAGGAGCGTTAGAGTCGCGGGAAACCGCGTGCTCCGATTTGTAAACGCGCGAACCAAAAAATTAATGCGCATCGAACGGACGAAATGTTCGACAGGAGGACATTTTTTTTTGTTGTGAAAATTCGAGCTGATCCGTTGCGTGTTTTTTTTCTCGGTTAATTCGAAATCGAGCGAGAAGAGAGCGCGATACGCGACGCACGAGAGACGCGATAACACTGAATGCCGTTTGGGGCTCAGCAGGTCTCTACTGTAGCGCGTTTCGTGCGTGATCGAAGTTGCTGGCCGGTGCTGCTGCGCCACCCGGAGCGTTCGCGAGTGACACGCGCTTCGGTTTCTCTCTCGCCTCCCTCCCTCCTTTTTCTCTCTCGCCGCGTCGTGTCCACGCACCTTCTATATGTCAGCCCCGAGTTTTGTGTACCTCCCGCGCCGCTCGGAGCGACATCGCGCAAATCCGCCATCATCCTCAATCTCTATATACATGCATGTACATTTTTCCTCGCTGTACGCGCGCAGTTTCTAGGATTAATGATACAATTGTTGGCCCTTTTTTTAGCGCGTCGCAAATTCTGTCTTAATCTCAATGCATTCTCTCTCTCTCTGTTTCTCGTGCGCGAGAAATATTTCACCTCGAAATAAAAGGAAGCTGATAGACACGTTTTGGCAATGTTCTCCGCATTTGGAATATCGCTTCGAGAGAGAGATTTTACCGAAAATCTAAGAGACATTCGTCATCTTGTTTTCGAGACGTTCAACCGTCAAGGCGATATAACACGTCGCGATGCTTCCAACGTTTAACCATGCAAAGTGTTCGCTAAGTTTTTGACAATCGTAAATGAGGAAAGAGCCTTGAACCGCGATAATTAGCGAGGTTTCTTTGGCAGTATTAGAGAGCTGGTGCAGGATTGAATCGTCTAATTTTTGCGAATCCACTAATGAAACGGACCAACGACAAATGCTCGCGGAGCGCGAACGCGCTCGCTCTCTTTCTCTCTCTCTCGCTTCGACACGCGCGCCATGAGGTCCGTCCCCACCATTGCGCCGCGCTAAGGAGGTTAGTTAGGTAAACAGGCATATAAAACTCTGTTCGCTCCGCATGTACGGTCGGACCTTTTTAGGGGCAATTTACACGTCGAAACACGAATTTTATTCCCGGAACACAATAAACGACTCAATTTTATGTTGCTGAGAAAATTAACTTCGATTTTTATCACTCTCGTTGCAAGAACGCGATCGGATCACGCGCGTTTAGAAATTATTACATCTCTTTATGCTGTCATGTTCTTTTTATTTCGATCACGGAAAAATAGGGGAGTATTGTGGAGCAGTTTCTTGCCAATACACGTCAGCCATTTTGAATGAATTTCCTTCGTTTTGTGACCGGAAACGAGATTTAGATTTTGTTATAGATATACGTGTATTTTATAGTTGTATATGAGTAGATATTTTTTTAAAGGTCAACAATTCTCATTTCGATATATTTGATATGAGTCAGAGGCACGAATTGAAAAAAAAAATATATGAAATGTCATCCATCCCTTTGCAACTTATATGCGGTAACAAAATATCAACGGAGTTCGGATTTTTGAAAATATGTGTATGGCAATGGGATTTAAAAAAATTACGTTATGTATTATGTTTACGTATTTTTGTTTCACTAAACAAATTCTCATCAAAAATTCAATTAATTAATTTTTCAATACAATAATAATAAATAAAACCAATTAACCCTCAAATTATGAAGATGGGGTCAAAAACTACTTGTCAAAATTTTGTCCGCGCATTGTTTGGTATTTGTTAAAATTGTATTAAAAATTACAATATCGAAAAAAATCCTGTTCATCCTTCAAAAGTACATTCTAAGGATGACCCGTGAATTTTTCCCGATTTGTTAATTGATAATTAAGGATGCGGTAGCGCGCAGATGAAAATGACCCCGCTTCATACTTATGCCGAAAAATCCTTCATAAATTGAGGGTCAATACTCTGGCAAATAAATATTCATAAAAAAGTTTAATTAGAGAGGTAAACAAAAAATAATTTTGTCTCTACATGAATTTCCCTCACAATAGTGAATAACACGACTCAAAAAATTGTGATTATTCAAAATTAAAAAATTTCTATCGAAAATGACAAAAGATTGGGTTTTTAGTTAGAATTCATTTTAAATAATTATTCAAAATAAATTGGCATCAAAATACACAAGAATCATACTTGATTTAGTTTTAATTTCCTATATAGATAAAAGTGCGATTTCTCGCTAGTTTTGGCCATTTCTATCGGTTTTTTGCATTTTACTCGAAAATTTGGAGTTGTATTGGCCAATTCAGCGCGTCAAAATACATAGAGATAGGCGGTTCCGATCAAAAGTACTAACAACTTTTTTTTGACTGACGGTGCAATTAATTATAAAGAACAAAAATTTGGTCGTACTTGGCGAACCCTGTGAATGCACTTGATCCTACTTTAATTTAAATCTTCCGCATTCCGAAGTCGTATCTTTCATCCGCGCATACATTATTTCCGCAAAACGACAGCGAATCGGATACGCGCGAAGCTTCAAAGTGTAGTACGTATTGTTCCTCTATAGCGCTCGCAATTGCGTCACACACGCGTCGAGTTACGTGCGCCCGAAACATAAATAATGCCGCCGTGAGATCGCGCGATCTATCGGCGCGCCGCGGTACGAGGGCGTACAAAAAAAACGAACGAAAAGTTTCGTACGATTCGCCGAAAAAATAAGGGTCTCCTCCCGTATCAGGCTCTGCCAATGCAAACCTTTTTTTCGATACCCGGAAAAACACACGAAACAACGCCACTGCAGGTGGCTCGTTCTCCGCAGTACGTAACCTCATATACGTGTGTGCATACGAATAAACGGACGTGTGTGTACAACATACAAAATTACCTGCATTCAGAAACAATTTTCATATTTTTTCGTAATTACGTACACGATGTATGAAAGTATGGAGTACTCTACACCATACCGGAAAATGTAAAAATGATCTTTCAATGCAAAGCACAATTATTTCAAAACTTTTAAAAACGTCTCTAAATTCGGACCTAAGTTCATTTTCGACCTGCAGCAAGCCGGTAGACGAGCGTATCGCCATCTATAAACCGATCAGTTTTTTCCGCTCTCTTTTTCCTTTTACGAATAATACGTTAGATTCGCCAGCCAAAAATTGCTCCATTCGCTATTTCGTCTAATCCACGATTTTTCTCTTCAAGCAGAAAATGTCCGAATACGCGGTAAACACGTGTATCTCCCGTGTGTGCAGGTTATATAAATCTATACGTATAGAAAACGTGCTCCTGGTAGCCGGGTGACGACGAAGCGCGAGCGTGTGAGAAATTATGTGGTACTATAAAGAGCGAGAGAAGGGGAGGAAGCGCGAGAGAGAGAGAGAGAGAACCGTGTATGTAAGAAGTGTCCCGGTCCGCCTGACGAGCGCGCGCTTCGGCGATCTGCCGGTCGTCTGGCATGGCGTGTCTGTAGTCTTGCGCCTGTAACAAATCTGATCTTCGATGTGGAGAAAAACGTTGATTTCTCGACACTTCGATCTTATTCGCTTCAAAAAAAAGTTTCAAAATAAATATTACATTCGTAACGAGTCGAAGCGACTCCGGCGCGTCTCCCTACGAGCGAGCACGAAAAAAAGGCGCGCGGCTTTCGTTCTTCCCTCGAAATGTCGATAAGCAAGTAGACTCGTGCACGAGACGCGCATAAAACGCGCTCGTGTGGGTGTGCAGCGGGCAACGCGATTCTCGCACGGTCGCAACGTTGACGCGCTTCTCGTTCTCCCTTTATCCCGGTGCGCGGGTACATGTACCGTATACATATATGTATATAAATATATGTATATATATATAATACGAATGGTACATGTGTGCGTACCGCGAGAGACATGTTCCGCCTCATCTCACGCGATCCGCCTCTCTTTTCCTCGCGTCGATCCTCAATCGTACCCTGCTCTTTATTTCCATTCCACTTTTACTCTTTTTCGCTCTATGCATATATAACTATTAGGAACAGGCGATGCGAGAATACTTTGCGTCCGCGCCTACGAAATTTTTTCTCGATCGAAGTCGGTACTCGAGGACACGAGAGAAAAGAGAAAAAGATGAATATATAGAGCGCACGTATTATGTGTGCTCGCGGGTATATGTCGTATATAGGAATGATTGAAGGCGCTCAAAGCCCGGCGCGCACTTACCGCCGTCCATCGTGCAAAACATGCCCCCGCATGAAGATATCATGCTCCTTATCAATTTACTCGAATTTCCATCAAACGGACGCGTTTTTTGGATTTATCTGATTGTTCCGTTATTTATTTTGGATCAGTGACGGTTTTTTGTAATTATTAAACGGCTCGTACGGACGTTTAGTTCCGTAAGAGCGACGAGATAATGCGAGCACGAGCGACAGCGAAACGATCTCCCGGCGGGTGCGGCTGGGAACGGACACGCCAGCTACGCGACTGACTTTCGGGTTTCGGGGATAGCGAAACGCGCGTTTTCGAGATCCTCTCCGCTATTCGCGCTCCACACCCGGACGGCACACTGAGTCGGCCGCCGTATATTTTTGCGCGTCTGTGTGCGCGCGCGCGGCTTCTGTGTGCCGTGTGATCGACGGTCACGGACACGCGACCGGGCGGCCTAATTCTCAAAACGGCCGCAATGTCGCGATCCCGCAGCCCGGTCCGAATGGCGCTAGGCTCGCGACCAACACACGCACGGGCGCCGTACGTGCGTTTAATCCGACAAAACGCGTCACGAGTACTCGAAGAATACGCGCGGGCGCGTATTAATCAGCTGATTTCGAATTTACTCCAAAATACTCGCCAACTTTTTGAGTCCGTGACCCCAAAAATGACATGCTCTAAAATCTATACAATGCTTCTTCAACTCTTTTATTACGAAATTATAAAAATTATATCCGACATTGATCGCGGCTTTTCGACGTATGGGTGATAAAAAAAAACCACAATATTGATCGATAATTGCGCGTTTTGTCGCTTCGAAAATTTCGTTTTTAAGTACAAAATGATTTGATGCAATAATTAATAAACTTATTAATTAAAAAATGACCCCAAAAATGACATGCTTAGAAAATGATACACTGTTTTTTAACTCTTTTATTACGAAATTATAAAAATTATTTCCGACATTCATCGCGGCTTTTCGACGTATGGGTGATGAAAAAAAAGAGGGAAGTCGCCACAATATTGATCGATAATTGCGCGTTTTGTCGCTTCGAAAATTTCGTTTTTAAGTACAAAATGATTTGATGCAATAATTAATAAACTTATTA
>JAPYYX010002159.1:0-28219 GCA_030522605.1 Cremastinae sp. B BG-2022a | reverse complement strand
AAATTTGGTACACGTATGTAGGTCACATCAAAGAAGGCTTGTGCAAATTTTCAAGAAAATCCTAAGAAATCGAAAAAACTATAGAACTACCTTAAGTGTCCTATATCATGTGAAATGGAACTTTACTATTTTCTCTGAAAATAAACAATTTTCGAAGAAAGAAAATTTCCATAAAAGAGTGATAATTCTCTCCTTTTTTCTAAAATATCAAAAATCTCTAAGAAAATAGCAAATCCGTTTTGCATGTCTCCCTCTCGCACTCGTATGGGTTAAACACCAACTTAAGTATATTTTGTAAAAGAAAATTATCTTTCCCAACCTTGCGGTATTTCTTATTTCATTGTTTTCTTTTTTTAAGGAGTACCATCTGTTCTAAACTACATACCTCTAGATACGCATGTAGGAACTTCGCCAAAATTGATTCCTTACCCAAGTTGGGAGCACAATACCGCAGGAGCATGTGAAACTGGCCTGACGACCACGTA
Source organism: Cremastinae sp. B BG-2022a (assembly GCA_030522605.1). NCBI lineage: Eukaryota > Metazoa > Arthropoda > Insecta > Hymenoptera > Ichneumonidae > Cremastinae sp. B BG-2022a. Next base: position 27,734 of record JAPYYX010002159.1, on the reverse strand, counting down.
CAGGTACTTTTTACAGCAATTCCTTGAAAAGAGTTTTATACATAATTTTGGAGATGAACTGAAATATATTTGCATCGGTTATTTATTTATATTATCAATTTCAACAAGAATTTTTTAATCGATGAAAAAGTTGGTATATAAATAATTTCTCTTGTTTTTTCCTCTTATTTTGATAAGTCGTTTTTATCATTCAGAATTCATGCGGACACGTGTGATCGGCTCTGGATTTTAGACAGCGGAACTATGCCACTGGGAGGAAAAACGGTCCATGCTTGTCCATTCACGATCAAAGTGTTTGATTTACAAACTGATCGGCTTATACGATACTACGAAATTCCAGAGGACCAAATAACCGAGGTGAGAGAATCCGCCAGTCACTCTGACGCGAGACGTTTCTCGCAGACGTCAAACGCGTCTCGTACGATTACTCATGACAAGAAATGCACTCTCGTCACTCTGAAAAATGAATACTAAAAATGCACCAAATTGAAAAAGAGGTCACGTCGAGGAGAACGATAATTTATTTTGAAGCTTTCGAACTGCGGGAACTCTTTTTTTTGCCAGAATACTTTCGTCGCGAATATCGCCGTCGATCTTGGACCACACGGATGCGATGACGCCTTCGCGTACATGTCGGACGAGCTTGGCTATGGACTCATAGTCTATGACTGGAAAGCTCACGACTCCTGGCGAGTTACTCACAGCTTTTTCCATCCGGACCCTCTAGCGACTGACTTCAACGTCGTAGGAATCAACTATCAGCGACCTGATGAAGGAATTTTTGGTATAGCCCTCTCGCCGATTCTGGGAGACGGCTACAGAACTTTGTTTTTCCACCCGTTCAGCAGTAACAGAGAATTCGCCGTCTCGACCAGAATCCTCCGGAATAGGGAACTTGCCATGGACAGCTTTCACGACTACATGGTTCTCTTTTATACTAAGACACATTTTTTTTATTGAACTGATGTATCCTCAGCAAGAGTTTCTGTTCCTGTTGAGCATATTGGCAGTTTCATACGTATGGACCCCAATCTCTGGTTTTATAACCTATATAACCTATTCTATCATATTATTTCTCTGAAAAGTTGATTGATCGTGACCCTGAAAAACTGATCACAAAACTTTTCAGGTTTGAAAAATGAACACATGCATTTGTCAATATTTTCAGCATCGGTTCAGAACATTGAAGACTTAATTTAAGATTGTCATTTCGAGTTAGTTCCATCAGGGCATCAGTTTCATCATTTTTTCTTTTCTTAGGATTTAGTTGAAAATTTGCACAAATCTTTTTAAGAGGTTTCATCATATGGGTATTGAGATTTTCATTGTTATAAATAACAATTTTTAGTACTCTCCCTCCGGGATATGTGTTGAATTTTGTGACTTTGAATCTTAAATATCACGGCTTTTAGATGGTTTTCAAACTTGTGCATAATTCTTTACAGTACTTCAAAGTTCTTTCTCTTAGATTTTAAAATAACTTTTAGGATTTTAGATGTTAGATGACCTTGAATTTCGAATAAGTTCTTGATTCAATTTGCAACAACTTTTCTTTTAAACATAAGCTCGAAAACCACATGGTACGAGTGTAAATTAAAAACAAATTATTTAAATTGACTGTATTGCTAACTACCTTAATTGATCAATGCCTTCATTAGGTTCTCGGTGAAAGATACAAAGGACACTCGACGTCGGAAGTCATGGATGAAAACACCGGAATACTCTTCTTCAATGTGATCGAGCGAAACGGCGTAGGTTGCTGGAATTCTCGGTTACCTTACAGACCGAACAATCATGCTATCATCGCCCAACACGATGATGCGATCATCTTCCCAGCTGACGTCAAGGTAACAAATCCGAATCGATTTCTACTTTCGTATATAACTTCCGAACAAGCTTCAGAGACGATCGATTCTCTTTCTTCAAGGTCCACAATGGCTATATCTGGTTCATCTCTGATCGCATGGTGATCTACACCGAAAGAAGCCTCGATCTCTCTGACACGAACTTCAGAATAATGAGAATGCCTCTGAAAGAAGCCATCGCCGGGACTGTTTGCGACATATAATTATTATTAGCGGCCATAGGAAAGAAGTCGAAGAAAAATCTATTGACGAAAGTATTCTTAATTTAAATACAAATTTTTCTTCTTCCATGATATACCAAATAATACAAATTATTATAACAATATTTTAGAATTATAATATGTATTATGTGCAAGTTTTAATGAGCATGCATTCAATCTGACGATGAAAAAATCATTAAGGACTTAATCTTAAATAGAAGTGTTTACTTTTAGACCTAAAAACCTATTTATAGAATCTTACAGTTTTTGATACCGTTGTGATATCAAGAATCAGAGGTGCCATTTTCCAAGTCACAAATAATGTTTATCTGATGTGCGCGAACGCGAAATTTAAAGCTGATCTGGCGATTTGAGTCTAGGGTGACTGAAGGGGGTCAGGGTCCTTTTTTCTTGTCTCACCTTCACTCCTGTTATCAGTCGCGTCATCAATCTTGTGGAATTCTTTTATTTGAAGATTCACACGAGCTCGAGATCGTCCGTAAATCTTTTTTGCAATATTTGTTTCGCGCGTGTAGATTGAAAGTGTCTCAAAGACGTGACCCGACATCAGCGAAAGAACTTTTTTTATATAATTTAAAAATGAAAAATGAAAAAATGAATCATCAATGCTTGCAGAGACCTAATTTTTTCGCACAAGTAAAACGCCACCGAACGACATATCCTTTATTATCAATATGGATACAGAGATTTTGGACCGCAAACTTGATTATTCCCCACTTTCGTGGTCAAAGGTTTCCAGTGAATACGATGAAAGCTTCCAGTAATGGAGAAAGCCTTGGGCGTCTTTTCGCTGATGTTTTATACATAGTGAGACAAATATTGACTTCGAATTTTCAGATCGTCGAGAGCTTCGGCGTACCGACACTATTCGCAAAGAAAATTTTCTCTATTTTGCTAGAATTTAAATGAAAACTAGTTCATTTAATATCGGCTGATTCAATAATTTTTCATCTCAACGCAAATTCTTAAAAGATTTATTCGTCTTCCGAAAAATTAAATCCATCAGAGACTTGAAAACATTGTCTTCCATTTTTTTTCAGCCAACAGTGACTTTAAACGAACGAGATGAAAACTGGGAATCGAACTTGCTCCTTTGAAGTTCCTTTGTACTCATTCCGGCCCCTAACGAATTGTCTCTTCATCAAGCCTGGTGAAATTTTCACGCGAAGAGCTTTGAGTTGTCGAGCCACTTATCGCTTTTGTTATTCGGAGCTAAACACTTTGTTTCTTCTTGAGAAAAGTTTTTCTGCATTGTTTCGTGTGGTAGTGAAGTTCATTAGCAACGCACAATTTGCATGAAAAGGACTCGCTGCTTCGTGCTCAATCGCTCCGTACCCGAAACAGACAACAGCAGCCGATGTCGATGTAATTCCCGGGAAAGAGGCCAAAAAGGGAGCCACCAGAGTATTTGTAATTGTAAAAGAGGGTAAGGTGGAATGTTATACCAGGAAATTGAACAGGACATAGGAACAACGAGTTATCGATCAAATCAAATTGGTCCAAACCAATTCCACTGTTCACCTCAAATCCCTTTCGGAACTCCGGACTGAGTTCGAAAGCTCTTTTTTTTCTCCACAATTACCTATATAAAATGGTGCCTTTTTTGAACCCTTGCTTCGTCAAACGAGCTCCCCGTTTTATCTCGAACGTATGCTGGTCTTTTCTGTAAAATCGTTTTCCTGGTGAATCGAGCGTGGTTAGGCAGCTTGATTTATTGCTCCAACCGAAATCGCGAATACCTTTACTACAAACACAAATACATTCTATCGAAAGTACACTGCCCACTAAAAGTTTCAATAAAATTATGTTCACATGTTTCAATACCACGTTCCAAATGCAACTACTGACCAATTAACCTTTTTCCACGAAAACGAATTAAGAAAAAAATTTATTGCTTAATTATCGCCTGAAATTTATTTCGCTTCGATAAGTTCTTATGTAATATGAAAAAATTTGGAGAACAGATCAAAGATGTTGCATACGATAATCAAGGAAAAAATATTAATGGATCAGAGAACTTTTATTCAGGTTCACTCACAGACACGCTAAATCTGAAACTTTTATGATTATTTATTTATTATTGGAAAAATTATTGTTAATATTGTTAGTTTTGATCCAACTTTTTTCCGATAGTGTATACGTACGCAAAGTGGATATGTATACCCGCAAACAAGATACTGCTTCGCTCTCTTCGAGAGGAATGCAACGAACATTGGATACTCTTTCATCGATCTGCTGTACATTTTTTCTCTCCTTTTTTCACGCCGAAAGTAACGTGTACGAGGGCGGATGGAAAATAAAATCTTTCACGTACGCTTCATGCAGTCTCCATTCCCGAGTAATTGAAAAATGTTGAAGCGACCGAACTGCAACGAAAATTGACCAGCTAGGGTACTAGAAAAATACGTTGCGAACGTTAAAAAATACAAGCGTTACTGTGTAAGGTGTAAGTTTCTTTCTCGAATTGATCGTCATCTCTCGCGTTATTTCGAGAGCAATCCCATCCATCAAAAACTTTTGAATCAACATTGGCCCAAAAAAAGTTTGGTCGAGTACACAAATCGAATTTTTCAGAAATATATGCAGTGATGTGAATCTTTCCAAATGTTGATTGAAAAATGTAAAAAATATCAGCGAAAGTTAAATGTTTTCATCGAATAAAATTTTGTTTTTTCATCCAAAAAATATCAAATTTTCTATATTATTTTGTGCTTCATTCGAGAGTTTGCTTTTTTCATATTTGCAGTTTACCATATTGATTCCACTGTAAATAATACCAAAATGAATCTTTTCCCTTGCAGAGATGACAAACATCATGGGACACAATTTTAAAGCTTGTTTTCAAAGCGTTTGTTAAACAGTTCATCCTCTCCTCGAAACTCGATATAATTGTTATCTCGACGAGAGTTTTTCTCTTTCATGATACTATAGAATACACTCTATTTATCTGCCAAGGTCCGTTCTCTTTTTCTCGAGGTGCGTAAAAACCCGAGTTTGTACAAGTTGTCAAAAGATGTTAAAGGACGAAAAAATGTTTAAGGACGAACACGTGATAAATCATTAGCCTCGTATTCCAGTATATGGTATTTTAAATTCCTTCTCCATTTCTTCATAACATCGCGTATTATTGCTGATTCGGATTCTCAACGTTGAAGAGAGACCGTAACAAGATATATTATACACGATATTAACTCAGAAAAACGTATGTATGAGTCTCTTGTTACCATTCGTACTGTAAACTTTTTTATGACTATTACACTGCACAGAAAAAAAGATTAGTTGATCAAACAAAATATTGTTTGGTCTAACAAAATACTAGTTCATTCAACTAATGTTTTGTTGGATCGACTAATATTTTTTTCAGTGTGAAAAAAGAGATTAGTTGGTCTAACAAAATGTTAAATGAATCAACTAGTATTTTGTTGAACCAATTAATATTTTGTTGAATCAACTAACATTTTGTTGGACGAATCAATTTGTTTTCTATGTGTATGTATATGTAAATGATTCGATTGGTTTTTCTCTCTCCCGGCTATCCGGAAAAAAGATTCGAGGAGTAAGAACTCGTTCCGTACAAAAGCCGCAAATATCTGGGAGGTTCATGCGACAACACGATAAGATCCTATTTTAGCGATCTAATGGAAAAAAATATTTAGACGTGGATGCAAGAGAGAACGCGATTTGGAAAATAATGGAATTTCCACGATAAACGTTACGTCTCGTTTCCCCTCGCGGAAGGATTCAAGCGACGGAAATTTTCGCCGGAGGGAAATTTAATTTTTCTCGCGGTAGCTGATTTACGATAATTGAAATCTCCACTCCGCTTGCTCATAACGGAGGAAACTTGTGGATCAAATATTGACAGGAATGAATTGAAACGTAGGGAAAGGAGAGGGCCGATATCATAGCGAGATCGCCGTAGGTTCGATGCACAGTTTGATGAAAGAGAAAGAAGAAAAATGGAGCGAATGTATACACCGAAACTTCCATCGACGTAACCCAAAGCTCCCGACCGTGTCGCTGAAACGTATAAACTTTACAAGGGATTGAAGAAAAAAAGAGACATCTGGCATCTTTTCCGATTAATGGAAACTGCGACGTCACGTACGCGCCACGAATATCCTCGAACAAAGTGCATTTTTATGTTGTTGCTTTACAAACGACGAATGGAAATTCGTTCGCATATACGATTTACGAGCAAAGTAGAATTGACGACGAAGAGATTGCTCTAGCGCGCGGATTCCTGGCTGTCGCTCTCGGTGCGTCTCGTCGATCTCAACTCAATGTCATTTCACCTCGTAACGAAAATTTCTGATAAATACAATTGAAGTTGAGCTACATCAAGTATCGACTTCTATTATCTTTCCTGCTTAGATACACGGAATAGACGCTAAAAACGTTTTCTTTATCCAAAATATTCTTTGAAATTTTATAAATGAATTTTTTATAAATCAAAATCAGCCCGATGATTTTCCCTTTTGATACAGAAACTATAATCAAAATCCTCTTTCTGAATTCAAGATCATGTTCGTTCTACAATATCCTAAGAAGTGAGAGTAAAAAATCACAATTTTAAATTTACTTCAAAAGTTCGTAATTTCATAATTGAAAAAAGAATGACTTTTTACTCGATTTTCGTATACTACAAAGGAAATGCAGCTAAAAATTAAATTAAAAAATGCACGTACATGACAAATGTACAACTTTTCTTTGATTAATGATAAAAAATGTTGGTTTTCGTTTCATCGCATCTCCGCGCATTGTTCGAAATCTCTTGGTCAGTAGCAACATGTTCAATTCGATAAAATCGATTAGCTCAATTGCGATTGGATGTCCGGCAGTATGTCGGACACGGGGCAAAAGTATTCGAAGCGAAACGTCTAGCAGTGGCGTGTAAACCGTAAAATCCTGCTCCCTCGGTGTTTCTCTCGTGTTTTAGGAGTGGACGGAGCGATCCTCGAATCTCGAATGATTCACTATGGATTGCGTGTATCCGGCGTGGTATAGGTATTTATATGTATATACGTATATAGTATAACTCGCGGCAGCAGTTGAACGGCAAGCCTTTCGGGAATGGAGAATTTCTCGCATATACGAAGGTTATAAGTGATAGGTCGAACGTGCCCGGAATTCGATTATGTTTCACAACGGTGGACCAGCAGGTTTTGCGTTTATACCGGCAAAACCACTTGCGTTTTCTTCTCGACACATCCGAATTTTCGAGTTACGCTCGAAGCATTTTTTTCTTCTCTCGTTCTACCGTGAAATATTTTCCATCAAGGAGGATGAAAAGTGGGGTGTATCAAAGGTGGGAAGATGCGTGATAAAGCTTTTGTGCGCGATGTTCAATTATCGAGAGAGGTGGTATCGTTTGCTTCCTACAGAGTCGCGCCCACTCGTATAAATTGTATACACACAGCTCGGCGTAATTAAAGGAAAATGACGAAAGACGATATCGTTCAGGTTTATGGATCTCTTGTCTTGAGCAGAGGTGATGAGAGAAAAACGAGCCCAACGTTAACGCTCATCGGGAAAATACATAAATAATTCCCGTGTGCGTAGGAAAATTTATCTGAGACGCTTTTCATCGATGCGAGCACATCGGAAACTTGGAACAAAATCCGTTTGCCTGATCCATCAAAGCTGCTCGCCGTTATTCGTCAAGGTAATGTCGGGTATAAAAAACACGCGAGGAATAAAAGGTCCGGGTGTGTTAGCGGGGATGAGGAATCGAGGGCGCTTCGTAAAGAATAAGGAGGAAAAGGATTTTAGCACCGACTCAAACACAGAGGTTTGTATAAGAAACGGATATTGAAACCCAATAGACAGGTGTTTTCATGAAGAATAGTGATGACTCTCGCAAAAGCGCTCCCAGCATTTTTCAGACTTGCTGCTCGCCCTCTCTCCTTCGCGTGAAAGCTTCTGCTTGATCGATCGATGAACCGCCCATTGTGGAAAGATCCATCCACCGTCTTCTTCTCATTTTTTCTTTCGGCGTATTTGAAACTTTGTCAGGATTTATGAGACCGAATTTATAAAGGGAGCGCGATAAAGATTCATTTGTGACATTACTTTAACAAATTTATGTCCAAATCGCGCGACGATTCAGGAGCTTAAAAAAACTCAACCTGATTATTTTTTTTGTAGAGTTTTTTTCCAGCATTCGTAACAATTTTTTATGAGAGTCGCGTGGGGGTGAAAATTGTATGATTAAATGGTATTCTGAATAAGATTCTAACTAAGAAAATATTGAAGATAGAAATTTTTTATTTGGACGATAAAAATCATGTGTATTTATAATTTTTGATCATTGTATGTTTATCTCGTTTTATAATAAGTTTAATGCTTCTAAATATGAAAGGTAACGAAAACAAAATTTTTTTTTTAGTTTTTTCAAAATGTAAACTGATGTACGATTGCGAGTTCTATCCCTTAAAAAAATGTTGAAGACCCTTACGAATAATCCCAAAGTTTCTGTAAACAACAGATCATTGAATTTTACTCGCTTTGCTCCTCAAAATCTTCCATTTCATTAAGCAAAACATTTCAAGAGCGATTCATGAAACTATTCCAAACTCAAAAGTTGAACAAAGCCGCGAGAACGAAAAGTGCTCTCTTGATCGTCCTGAAATCCGCAAGGATCGTAAAACAAAGTCCAAAAGGAATGCACTTTAAGGGTATAAACCACACATGGAGAATAAGAGAAAGAGATAGAAATATAAAGAGAGAGTGTATATAAAAGGAAAAATAAGAAAAAAAGGAACATTTCCGTAACCGAGCTACGCTCTTTACGGTAGAGCGCATTTCGCCGAGAGATTGTGGGAAGAATGAAAGGATTATCGTAAGAATGGCTTTTGTGAGATGAAGTGCGAGGAGTGAATCCAGAAAAGATGAAGCGCGTGCTGGTTGTATACAAGAGAGTCAAAGAGAGAGAGAGAGAGAGAGATCGAGTGAGAGAGAAAAGGGCGAAGGGCCAGAAACGGACGGAAAAGGAGGCGAAGAATAGGGACGGAGGAAATTTGCATGGGAAACGGAAACTGATGGTGGGTGGCGGAAGTCCGTTCGGGCCAGGAGCTTGCGAGGTTAGCGCACTAAAAGCTTATTCGCTGAGCAGGACGGTTAGCTCGCTCGGTGGAAAGGACTATGGAAGTGCGAGAAGGGGGGACGGAGGGGATTGAGGAGTGAGAAGGAGATAGAGAGAGTGAGAGAGAGCGCACGCGAAGAGAGCAAGCGAGAGAGGAAGCGAGCGGAGGGTAGGTTTGTTGCGCCGCCGACGAAACGGCAACCCCCGCGAGGGCATCGCGGGAGAGAACTCCTACCGAGAGCGGCCGAACGAACGAGTTCGCGGTCGACAGGAAGTGAGAGGGTGTCTGTGACGACGCGCTGCTTTTGTAATCGCGGATCATATTATTATTCCGTTTGAAATCGAGCTCGAATCTCTCATTGACATACGGTGCGGAAAGATCTTCGAATCTGATGTGTCGGCCCTTCGTCATGAATGACTACGCGCGAATGCGGTCTCGTATACGATCCACTTTTTCCCGCGCCCCTCATCCTCTCGCGGGCAAGAAAACGAAATGAAGCGCTCCCGTAGTTCGCAAACTTTCGGCTCCATATCGATTTCGCCGATGGAACGTCTCGCGGCGTGTAATTGACAATTAACTTCTTCGATCCTCTCCCGGACGAAGTGACTTTCGAACCGAACTATTCCAAAACTGTGGGAGGATCTTTTTCAGAAGAGCCTCGCTTTCCCACAGACACGCGAGAGAACTACGGAAAACTTTTCGCGAGCGTTTTACTCTCTCTCGACTATATCACCGTGAACGTATATTTTCTCTCTCACTCGTGGATGTGCTCCCGCATGCCGGCGAGAAATTTCGTAATAACCGTGCGCGCGTTCTCACGCTAAATGTATCGAACACCGAGGAGCGTTCGAACATTCGAACACAAACACCGGACTCGATCAAGATTATGAAAACCGCAAACTGTACTCTCGCGGAGTGAAGATTGGCCTCTGAAGCTCAATCACCATCGTAGTTTCAGAATAGGAAAAAAAAGTGCATACAATTTGAAGTGCAGTGAAAAAGTCGGTGGTTACGGCCGGTTGTTACAATGACATCGATGAACGTATAAAATGTAACTCGATAAACCCGTTATAATGAAGTCTATATAAGAACTTTATTTCTTTTTTTATGATCGAGAAGAATTTATCGGCACGGGAGTTTATCGATACGTGCATTCTTTATCGAGGATTCTTTAGTTTTTTTCTCGATCCTCGTTCGAGTAAGAAAGCTCAAAGGTTTGCCAGGATTGTATCGTGATTGTGAGATTTTCGCGAAATCCTGGCAGCCTGGAGTATCGTTTCCTCAACTAATTTAATCCCAGAGTGGATTAGCGACTTTGCCACTGACTTTTATCTCTGCGCGCGGAAACCGCTCGCTCGACTATAGATTTTTTTTTTTTCAAGCAACGTTGGACGACCTTTTCCCGCTCTCTTTCACTTTCACTCCAGCGAATAAATGAAAAAAATTTAATTATACGCGCGCTTACACTCGTGTTTGTCGGCTCTGACGCGATAGCTGCGAAAGAGAATACGCGATGAGTCGAAAGAAGAAAGATTTTTCGTGCGTCGAGTAAATTGAACGATAAATTGAACCTGTACACCGGATCTTTGTGAAATAAAAGAATTTCGAAAGAATTGTCAACAACAGATTTTCAACGAAAAATAACAAAAGCGAATGATTAAATAATATAATTTTGAAGGTTTATTATAGTTTTTCGTAAATTAATAACGAACAAATAAGTAATACTTAATCGTTCGTCAAGATGACACGCTCGTGAATAAAAATAAAATATTACTTCTTTTTCTATGTACTTGGATGATGCAATTTGTAACTCGCGCAGAAGCGTGCGAAAAGTTTGACCAACTTATTCTTCAAGTCGCACGCCGGGGAAGCTTTTTCCTTCGATTTTTCTCCCATCGCCTTTCGCTTTATTTCCTCGCTGCGAGAGGAGAGAATTTCAGACAGGTTAGTCGACTTGACAAAAGTCTTCTCGGTGCCGCAGCGCGTGTACATGCCGTTATTCTCGAAGCTCTGGACGTACGAGAGAAATGATGAAAAAACGACGAAAAAACTACCACGTCGATCCATACACTTTGACAAAAGTTTTCCGATACGTTGTCTCTCCTCTCTGTTTTTTCCTCTCCTACTCCTCCTCGTGACACGTCACGCTCAATTTAACAAATTGTTGTAAGCGAAGACTCTCGACTTCTTACCATTAAAAATAGTTTCGTTCGCGATGAAAAATAAATAAATGAGACCGAGGTTAAAAAAAATCCTGGACAAATCAGTGAAGATAATTCTACAAACGGAATTATTCATTGCACCATTTTCATCCGACACATCGAATAATCGACGAAAAATTGGTGGATCTCGTTAACGAAATTCTCAGTGAGACTAAAAATGCGCGAGCTTCAGTCGGGCGTCATTCAAGTTCTTGAAATTAAGATGGAAATGACGTTAAGCGGGAAACTATCAAAAGATTATTACGCGCGAAGAGAATATGGTTGAAGGAAGTGTTCATGAAAACGTCAAAGTTTTTCATGATTACGATAATTTGCGAACGTCCAGATAGAAAGACGGGGAAGCTTTTAACGATGCTGGAAGTCTGTGATATTCTCTGAGAAAATCTCATCCATGTTAAGTCGAAAGATAATATGTGGAATTCGAGCACGCTCGCTGGAACGGCGATCATAAATGCGACGATAAATTCGACGAGGTTTGGACTCGATTATGGGAAGAACTATTGGTGGGAGAGCGGTCGCTTACAAATACCGCTGTACGCTATTATTTTTTTATTGGCCGTGATCGGTAACACGTTGGTCATAATGACGCTCGTGCAGCATCAGCGTATGAGAACTATCACCAATGTATTTTTACTCAACCTTGCAATTTCTGATCTCATGCTCGGTGTACTCTGCATGCCGTTTACTCTTATTGGCACTATTCTCAGAGACTTCGTTTTTGGCAAGGTCATGTGCAAGCTCGTACCGTATCTTCAGGGTGAGTATGATACATTTTTATATTACACTCGATAACGACGTGTAGGATAGAGAATTTATTTGAAATAAAAATAAGTGGAATCAGGAACAATAAATAAATCTTGCAAATTTTTATTTTATTATTATTCGATTCAATTTAGCAGAGAGAGGGGCAAGATAGGCCCCCTAAAATTTTTACGCTCATGTTCGTAAAATGATGTTTTTGATGAATGGGCGAAAATTTTTTCTTCAGATTCAATGTTGACTTCGGGCTCTACTGTTGTTTGTTGTACAGGCTCATTTATAACAGAGATGGAACTCATCGTGTGACTCGATTGCAGTAATTCTAGCTGCAGTATCAATGTCAGTATTAAAATTGCTATAAAATAGCTTTCACAACATCGGTCGTGTTATCAGTGTCAGCGTCAGCGATCGATTGTTACTAATTTTTGTCTTGCTAAATCATTGACACGGGACTGGAAAAAAAATTCAAATAATATATTTTTTATGGGGTCCATCGTGTTCCATATATCTAAATTTTTATTTTTCAACGGACGCAGCATATTAACACGGAATACGTGTCGAGGGACTAGAAAAAAGTGATACGAATGAAAAAAATCCGGATTACGAGCATTTTTTCCATAAGAGGCCCATCGTGCCCGTCTCACCCCTATAATTCATTCGTTTTCTGTATTCATGCATATTGAAAAAAGTATGAAAGTAAAGACTGTAATTGACTATACTATAAAAGACTATCTCTATACTACTTGAGACGATACATACAAATTTTCGATAATTTTTGAAAATTTATGAGCAACGTTTCGACAAACGTACGCTGAAATTCAATTGAAGCTAAATACACCAAAAATTCTTAAATTCGAGAAATTCTGTGGACAGCGTCTAGTATCGTTCCTTCTGACGCATCTACCTGTCCATCTCTCGAAGCGAATATAATATTTATTTCATTGTAGCCAAAGAAGAACATTTTCCATGAATAGAGGATACTCTTGTTACAAGTCGAGGTGAGTTCGCGGCTCGCTGGACTCGAGAGCTCTTCGTGACATGACGAATGGCGCACTTGCCACATGCGTCAAGGGAGATTCTCTTTTTTCCAGTTTCATTTTTTACTGCATCGGCGATGAGATCTCGCTGACCAGTACTCATGAAAAAAATGAGAAAACAGCGAGCACGCCTTTAATTTAATACCTTAATAGTCCATTTCATCTCACGTTGCTTTTCCATCGAGCGTAGAAAATTAATTACCCCCGTTGAAAGAAGCAACATTACGATTTCATATCACACAACCATTAATCTTATTTTTTTGCAGCAGTAAATCTACTTCTCGCTACCGTATTTTTTACAAAGAGTACATATTTCTTATTTTATTTTTCTTTCTTCGTTTTTTTTCGACGTTATATTAAATTTCGTAAAGCTCGATTATTGTGTTCATATCGTATATTTTATTCACACAATTCCTTCCTGTTTCTTTTCTTATACGAGAAAATGTATACGACAGTAAGAAAATACAAATTTATGCAAGTGACAAGTGCACTTTTTCCAAGGGGTGGATTTTTGCTCGCATGCGTCTGAGGAACGGGCATATGCGCTTTCAAGGCGTTTTGTCCTCTCGGGCGAACCAGTATCAAGTTTTCAGCAGGTTGCAATATGTTTCCTCGTGACCGGAGGGTATATGAACGGGCGAGCGAGCAACAGCGAGAACGAAAGGAGAAATTGAGAAAGAAAATCCCACGCATGCTTGGAGCATACGTTCGCAAAATTTGCATACTCCTCCGTTTTCGCAAGTGGACGCTCTCTAAAAAGATGTATACAAATCGCGGCTGTACCTCGAGTTGTTGCACACGACCGCTGCAGGCTGTGATTCCAAAAAAAATGGAAAAACTCCCCCACATTCAGTCGAAGAACGAATCTTTTCCGTCTCTCTGCTTCTTTTCTCTAGAATTCATCATCGCTACAATATTGAAATAACGAAAGTATTTGTTCTCTCATCGGGAAACATTTTTTCAGCCGGTTTGATCGAGAAAATCACGGTTGTGATTTCTATACCGAAATAATTAAGTGGAACCATGAAAATGCTGAACGATTCATATTGCAATTGGTTGGTATTTTTTAAAATCCAGATTCATCGAGAATTCACTCGAAACTTTGTAATTCTTGCGATCTCTGTTATTTTATTTCCTGGAATATGTTGATGAACCCTAAAAAAAGGGATCTTGTTTTTTCTGTACTGAAAATAATTTCCGAGCACCGAATTGTACTGAAAATAATTTCCGAGCACCATTAATTAAATCGGTTATATTTAATTTAATAAAAATAATAATATACCCCCCGATGTATGAAAGTATAATAAAAAAGTACTAAAAAGAGAAAATTAGCATTCACATTTGTTAATTTATGGAAAATTATGCAGAATCGCTCAATTTACGGTGTAACGAAGTAAACGAAGCTTTCAATTATTTATCAGCGCATAAATAATTGCGTGCTTAATATATTTTAAACACGTTAAGCAATCTCGCGTTTGCAATGGATGTACACATGACAGAATTAAATTGTTTCGGGCCTTTTTTATTTTTATACTATTTTTAATGCTTTTTACTGTAATTAATTTTCAACGCCGGTGGAATCGCCTTCGTTACTTTAGTCACGGGTTACTTTTTTCACTGATGCACGCTTCAGAAACGTCGGGACCATGCCGGAATTTCATATTAGCCCGCATTCTCGTTTACATCCTCTGTGTAAAAGCTTTAATTATGCGAAAAGGGAAAAACTTCGGTGCTCCGGCTGCCATGTGGACACAGCTGCAGACCTGTTTCTATTTTTTTGTTTTCATTTTTATAAAGATTGTTCCGCGCGATAAGAATCACTCATACGAAAAATAAAATCTCCCATTATAAACCTGAATTCTCGTAGGATTAATATAATTCCCTATTCATGGAGACGGAAAAATACGAATTTCGACGAGAAAAACAGAGAGAGAGAGCATTTCAACCTCTGGTAAGAAGTTGGAGAAACCGTAACACAAATTCCGAGCAAATTTGACCCAAGAGTCTGACAAAACTTGTTGCAGCGACGATGAAAGAAATGGAGGTAATTAATCGAGGGACCGTACCTTTGATTGACCCTCCGCTCGAATGTTGATGAAGATCACGATATACTCGCCAATTTTTTATTCGAGCTTCCCAATAAATACCCGCAGACCGCTTCGAGTTTCGAAAGAGAAAAGTTTCGTGATAAATACGAAGCAGCTTTTCGCTGGGGCAAATTTTCCTTTTTTCTTCTTTCCTCTCTCTTATTTTTTTCAAACAACTTTCAACGAACTTTGCAAGCTCGTCGTTGTAATGCGAAAAGAGTTCCGAGGCGCCGGTGAGGAGAAAAAAAAAGAAAAAAAAAATATTGATAGAATGCCATTTATCAAATTGTACCGATCGGAAACAGTGCCGCCACGGTTGAACGGTGGAAGTGACAAATATTGATCAGACAAGCAAAAGAGGAACGCACGGCCAGCGCACGGGAGCCGGAGAGACTCCGAACGGAAAAAAATTGAAAAAAAAGCGAAACGAAATATTTTGATTGAACTGTAAAATAAAACAGATGTAACTTTTATACCGGGTCAGGAGTCACGAACGGAAATGTTTATCGTCACGAAACGATCAAGCCGTGCGAGTATGGAACTTCACGGAAGCCGAGAAAAGGTAAAATCGAATGAAAGTGGAAAAGAGAGAAAATAAAAAAATGGCTTCCCCTCTCGAGCTCTCACTGTCCTCTCAGCGCGGTTAAATCCACAATGTATTCCGTGCACAGTTGCCACTTTGAGGGATATATCTTCTTGAAAACGTCATCCTATATATCCTCGGTAATATGTATACGATATTTATACGTCAGATCGGACTCTTCGCGTTTTCTTTCTCCGACGATCCTGGACGCGGCGAAACGCACTCTGAAAACGTCTTCCAGGAGATCTACGGTCTCGTATGTTGGCTCAGAGGAGATGCATCCGCAGTGCACACAACTAGAGCTCGAGATCGAGATTTCCGGAAGAAAAATTGTCGCCCCCGACCCTTGTGATTACTTTCTCGAAGGGTTTTCGCGATTCTCCCACACACATGCGAGAGTTATTCAGAAAAGTGAAGAAAAACGATTCTAATAATGTTGACCTCAAAGTCGACGATACGAAGGACTTAATTTTATTGCCTGCAAGATTCCGAACACACGTTGAGAACGTTTTTATTTTTCTCATCGTATGATAAAGTTTAGTCGATTCATTTCACAAAAGTATTCGCGTTTCGAGAGTCATGCTTGAGTCGCGAAGATGGATGAGTTGTGGATTTATGGTATCGAAGATTAATACACGCAATGGCAGTTTGAAATAATATTTAAAATATATATATGCACGAAATAAAAACAATGTCAACGAGCGCAATTTGATTGATGCCTCCAAGTGGTGATAAATGGGTTTTGTGTTCGGTTACCACGAAACACGAGTTCTTTATTCCCTCCGGACTCCTCCATCGACGAATAATATCTCGTGGATTATTATAATTTCATGCCAGCAGGAGGTCTACAATATTTTTTCAAGTATTTCTTATTAGAAAAAAGAGAATTTGAAGAATAATTTATTGGACCGCTATCACCGAGACTTGAACCGTTGAATAAAATAAAATACAAAAAACTGAAATTTCATGTTTTTCAGATTAAAGGCTCTCTAACTAACTTTCATTAAAATATTCTTTTAATTTTTCACCTACCAAACTCGCTGCTTCCTAAAAAAAACGTGGATGCACTTCGTTACTCTCGCTCCGATAATTTTATCCAGTCTAGCGGTTTTTCCCCGAGCTCCTATCCATAGGACGTCTGGCCAGACGTTGACCACTTCCACTAACCGCCTTGCAGCGATTCAAAATGTTAAGCTGAAGTTACAAAATGACACTCAACTCTGATATAAGTTTCTGAGAATAATTCTTATAATAGAGTTTCTTATGACGTAATTTTATTTGTTAAGATAATTATTTTTTGTGGATAAAATTGAAATTTTAAGAACAAAAATGATAAAAATGATGATAATAATTCTAAAATAGTTCGTGAGAGAATTATTTATCCAAAATGCTAATTATTCTCATAAGTAAAACATGCTTTAATAGAAATTGTTGTTCAACGTGTATTATAAATTAAGTATATTAATAATTGTCGCGATGAAAAAATAATCAAAAAAATATTTAAAAGATAAACTTTTTCTCGACACTAAAACTTTTCTTTCGACCTGCACTGAAAAAAGAGATTAGTTGATCCAACAAACTATTAGTTGAATAAACTAGCATTTTGTTGGACCAATTAATATTTGGTTGGATCAACAATATTTTATTGGATCAACTAATCTTTTTTTCTGTGTGACTAGAGAAGTTAAAGGATACGAAAAAAAAGATAGGCAATTATTAATTTGAGAAATCAAAGGATGAATCTTATTTACGATCGATGCGGAGTCTGGATTTTCTCCCGTCTTCTATATATACACGTATGAAAAAAGTCCCGAGCGTGCGTGTCCATTCATAAGGTACAGTTGAACGGTACTTTGGAAAATTCGACGAAACCACGAAAGATTTCGGGTTATATCCCGAGAACCCGATAACGAATCGAGGGGGATAGGAGTGATCCAATTTGAAGGGGAAGCTTCACCTAATACGCGAAAAATATCGCTCGCCTGGAAGCTGATATCTTTCGCTTCTCTCGTCCCTCTGTGCTTTCTCCCTCTTTTCGCTTCTCTCCTCATCACTGAATTTTTTCGAGACTCGCTCATCCCTCTCTCTCTTTCGCGTATCCGCGGGTGAGAAATTTCTCAGGAACGCACGAGGGAATTCTGAGATTCCCCTTTCGCTTATTTTTCCTGGCGTTTTCGCTTGGAAAAAATGGCTTTTCGCCGGACGAGCCCTGATGAGAACGAATTCGCGATGGCAAAGAAAATCTCGCGCTGGTGCAATCGGAACTGACAATTTGTGGAAGAGATATTCCCCGAAGCGTGTAACGATGATTCCTGAGCTTTCAATATTGCAGACACCACAAATGCGTTCCCACGATTTTCGGGAGAGAACTTGAAATAGTCCAATTATACTGTACGAACTATTTCCAGCGTACTCGTACGAATTCTTGCTTGAATATATATACCTACGCGTGCGTATATATGAGTCTGCCGTGCATTTCTACATACCGCAGTTACGTCGTAAAGTCTCGTTGGATCTGGCTAAATTGTAACGGGAGAGCTTCGTTAATTGAACTCTTCGACCTCATGCAATTTCGTGGCTTCTGCGACAATATACGCACAAAAACAATTTCATCTTTCTTTATAATTTTTTCAAAACATTAATGAAAATTTTTGAGCAATGTACAAAATATTTATGAAAATCCTGAATATAGAATATTGCGTGGAAAAAGGTATAAAATGTAAAGTATTTATATGTCCAACTGCGTGAAAACAAAAATTTGAAATGAAGGTACATCACGCAAATTGCAAATTTAAAGACTCCATATCTCAAAAATCACATTGAATGAAAACTGTTCGATTTATACTCTATACTAAAGAAAAAATCGTTTTTATAAATATTGTAAAACGAAAAGTTTAAGTGTATACGTGTAATTAAAAAAAATCGTTTTTACAATATTTATAAATTCGACGATTCGTGAAGCAGAACAGGAATACAAGATAGTTCTAGCGTATGATGTCAGGTTCGTAAAAATTCTTATTATTTTACAATATTTAAAAAATCATTTTTACAATATTTATAAAAACGATTTTTTTTAATTACACGTATAAATCGTTTTTACAATATTTATAAAAACGATTTTTTCTTTAATTATACACGTATAAAAACTTTTACGAACCTGACATCACACGCTAGAACTATCTTGTATTCCTGTTCTGCTTCACGAATCGTCGAACGAAAAGAAAAAAAACGAACGATTGTTCACAAAATGCTGGTGAAGATCGTAATTGAGAAAATGATGGGGATTCATTTAATCCGTGATCTGGAATATAAGCTGTGCCTTTTTTTCACTGATTAGTCTGCGAATTTTTTTATCAATGACGTAAAAAGATATCCCGCGACAGAGATCACTTTTATCCGCATGATTTCTCACGACGGAAACTTCGTTTTCTCTGAATATTTAACATCCGCGCCCGATTACTTTTCTTTCTCATGCGTTCTTAACATCAGAACTTCGAAATTATGTGTCACACGTGGCGCCCACGCTTGGAAATAAAAAAATGATGATTAAATTCGAGGAGCCTTGGTGAAAAATGTTTCGATGTAATGAGTACCGAGAATTTTATTCCTCACAATGTTAAATTATTAACCACATAAAATTTTGATAAATTTTGAAACGATGAAATTTTTCATAGTTTGCTTTCATTATGTAAACTATTTTTTTAACGTTCGCCCGAGAGGCAGGAGAGATTGTTTTTTTAATTGAATTTCTTTTTCGTCCTGTTTCTAATTCCGGAAATTCCTGAATTTTATCGAACATCCTATTCTCTCTTTGCGAAGGAGGAGAAGCAAATCGATAGCGGAATGTACGGTCGTACCGACGTTTGTAAACTCAACCGAGCTAAAATAGTGGACTTAATCTTCACATGCTCGGCGCAATAACCTTCTCCACTCCACAAATTCTATATATTATTTTAACGGCATGCCTCATAAATTTCCCGAGCCTCCGAAGAAAGCCACATGGGAGAGGATATTAAAAAAGAGTTTAAGACAGCTGCTGCTTGCCGCACTTGAAAAAGTAAAGCGTAACGAAAATGAGAATTGCGCAAATTATTGATTTCTCATTTAATAATCATCAAAAGAAATATTGGGAGTAAAAATCACTCGAAAAATTCGCGAATGTACGATAGTTTTTTTTCCTCGCATCAATTCTTCGAGGATGAAAATCCGACTGAACGCAGATATTTCTTAATTTAAAGAGATTCAGGTCGTACGTGCACTTACATTGATACAATTTTCAATTGTTTTGAAATACTGTTGAATAAGTGACTCAAATTTAATTCAATTTTCTCATTCGTAGAATATTTAACATAATACATTTGTTGTTTGTTGTTATCTCATAAACATTTTTATTTAACGTTTCAAATCAAAGATAGAAATTCCTCATCGATTCCTCATAAAAATACGTCGATTTATCGTTCGATTTACATGAAAAAAAGGTTTCCAATCTGGGTTGAAGCTTTCACGGTAATTTAAAAAAAGATTTCTGTATCGAATAAAATAAATTCTACTTCGTTTTTACAATCCCAATGCAGCACTCAAATTCCTTTAATCCTCGATCGTCCATGCGTCAAAAATCTTGCTCACCAACCCACGCGTTGCGACCTCGAATCTTCAGCAAATAGTAGATTGTCATATATAAATCAACAGTCGTGGCTCGAGGACCGAGGAACGTTCGTTCGTTTTCGTTTACATGGATTTTGTACGGATCAAGCGACATCGATCCCAAATATGCAGAATTCTTCAGTCGTCCCGGAATTTATTTCATATGGATGTACATTTTGAACATATTTGAACGGAAATATTAATGCCAAGTAAATCTCCAAAATTGCATTTTGAAAGAGGCTTACCTCTTCGCATTCTACCGAGTCTGAGCTTGTCAGGAAATATTGAAACTACGTCAAGATTTTCATCCAAGGAACAAGAGAAAGGCAAAAAGTCGAGCTCGAGAATATTCCATCTTTTGATAGTTTAGTTTTCGGAGAATGGTTGAGTTGGTCGCGGGATTACGTGTACGTGAATTTTGACGTTGCTCCGTTATATAATGGAAAATTTTATCATCAAGTTAGAATCGACGTTCCTGATCATCTTAGAGGAATTTTCGCCCCGTGCGGTTTCCTCTGTCATCCCTACCTAGCTCTCGTGTCCCGAATGTATTGGTTTATTGATATGGTCATCATCGATGAACGCAAAATTCTACTTGGAAAGTTCATCGTGACCTCAAACGACATCAAAGCGAGCTTGAAAGGGTTTATACCTTAGGGAAAGATATTAGAGTTTCTCTTCTCAACTTCACGAAGACGACACTGAAGCTATGTTTGAAGTCTTTATTAATATTCTGAAAGAAGCACAAATATGTATTTAGTGACGCTCTTCTTCATTGAAAAATGTGAAAAAAATATTGCGGTCTTATGGATTTGCGGAAAAGACTCCCTGAACTATAAATACTTATTTTTTGAAAATAAATTTTTATTTTTATTTACCGAAGATTTAATATTTTGACGTTTAGCATTAGAGGACGTTGGGAGAACTATTGAGGGTCAATAATCACCATTATTGATTGATATGTACATAATGATATAATAATAAGCAATTAACAATAAATTACACCTCAGATGGTTTTTTAAGAATTTGAAATATTGATGCTCAATACAGTGATCCTCTTTCACAATTTGTTATTTTGAAACCAATTAGTATGTAGTAGAATTACTAGTTAATATACAGATAATCGTTTTACGTGCCAATTAATTCTTGACCCTTAACTGAGCTGCAACGATATGAATGTCTTAATATCCGTCTGATGAAGGAATGCGAAATTAAAGTCTACAGTGTCTTCTGAGAGGTTCGGAATCTTGAGGAACATTTTTTTAAACGAACAGCGCCGAGGGTGACGACAGCCGGTCGATCAAAAAGCACTTTTGGAACGTGTAAAAAATAGCTGGTAGACGTTACTTTTCAAGTATCGCACGTCGATGGCTTCGCGAATAATGGAACTCGACTTCGACGAAGACGAGACGGATAGAATCAATCGTTACGAAAAAAAAAAACGCGAGAGGAAAAAAGTGATATGTTAAAGAGAAATGGCGTATCCTTGACAAAGGATCGGGAACGAGGTGAGCAGAAACGCTGAAGAGTCTACGAGGAAGGAAATGTTATTTCCAGTCGCAAACACTCCGCCGTAGGGATCTCGGGATGATAAAAGAGAATACAACGCATCGACGTCTGCTTCGTACCCGTGGGATTTTTTTCTTTAACCAGTTTTTTTCATTCACATTTTTTCTTGGTTTCTCACATTCGGTGACGTTACTATCAGTAGCTGTATCCAATTCCAAAAACACTGTCTCAAGACGTCTTGCTCATGTACTATCTTAAATCTTAAAAAGCTTCTGGTTTTTTAATACTCCTATCATTTTTCCAATCTAATTTTACTATAGGTAAAAGTTAATTATTTAGCCTTTAGTCGATATTAATTATAGGTTTATAATTTTTAGTTTAATTAAATTAAATATTGATTTTCCGATATTAATTTTGTTTGTGCTTTGACTGCACCAAAAAAACGGATTGGAAAATGGTTAATTATGAATATTGTTTGAAACAAAATTGCACTCGTTTCGAGTCGTTTAAATCTTTTCATAAAATCTCTTTCATCTGATATAGGTATATATTCGATCTGTCGAGACGTAATTTTCAATCCTCTTATTATCAAAAGAACAACAACACAAAGTACTTTGAGGCTCTTCACAAAATGAGATTCTTTCCCTCCCAGTGCCTTCATAAGAAGCTTTGAAATAAAAGTATACTGTCATACACAATGGTGGAGTCCATTTTCAAATAATGCGGACATTGCAATTTATTCCCTAATATGCACAAAAGAATAAAACTGAAATAAAGAACTTTGTGACATACTCCTTGTGCGATTCTCGGACAGAAATTTAATTCTCTCAACAATGTTTACCATTTCGGCTTATTTTTTATTAAATTGGGCAGGACTTTCATAATGAAGTAAATCCCAAAGGTTCACGTCTTCGTGCAGATTCGTTTATTCTTATGTTTATTTTTCTCATTGCGATTGCAGCGGTTTCGATTTTATTATTGCTGCAAGCAACGACGATCGTCGGCGGTATCACTTCGTTTTCCCATTCCTTTTTCAAATAGGCATCCATTGCGTGACCAGAATATCGCGTGATATTGAAAAATTGAGAGATGTCCGGAAGAAAAAAGCGATGGGGAGAAGCGTCGATGAAACGAGGTCGTTGGCAATTTTGTTATTATGTATTCTCAATACTAAAAGACTGCTCACGATCAGATGCAAAAGAAGGTGCGGAGGAATTGGACTGGACAACTCAATCCATTTCCATCGCCAACCTCGAAACGAAACATTTTTTAATATTATATTATTACGACAATAATAATTTCATCGATTCGTGTCTTCATAATCTCTCAAACAAATTTCAGAAATAATAATTGATTATATTCATTACGTATATACATGAACAAATTTTATATTTTTTCCTACAATTTTGTTGAGTAAAAAATTTTTTTTTGTCTTATATGAAAATTAATGTTTACGATAAAAATATATTTTTGAACTCCAAATAATTTTTTAATACATAATGAAGGTGTTTATGAAATTGATAACACAGAATATTTTAGCGTGAGAAAAAGTCATCTCCTAATGAAAGAAATAATGAGAATCATTATTCGTCAATTTTCGTATTTCTTAAGTAAAAAATCATTTTTCAAGCTGCTGAGGAGCGTTCTGAGAAGTTGAGGAGTCGTCTCCATTGTCTTTCAGGCAATTTGGAATGTTAAAAATTTCTTCGGTCTCATTAAATTCGTCTACGTTTTCGGTCGTTGTTCTCCTCGCTTTCTTCAGATTCAAGGTTTCTTACCCTTCTCATTTCGCGATTGGTACACCGCCCGGGTAATTCTCGTTTTTTTTCTGCCCTCCATTTTTTGCTTCCTTTTCACTCTACGCGATGATGAAATTAAATTGACGCTCTGGGCGACGAAGAGAACACTGCCATGGCCAGATCTTCCTAACAAGCGTTAACCGTTCCTCCTGACTCTTTTCCACTGCGAAAAAACTTTTGTTTCGCATTCCTTCTTTTTCTTCCCTCTCTCGCTATAAAAGAGAAAAATATTTGTCAGCTTCCAGCAATTTGTATCAAGAAGATTTAAAAATTAATACGGGCGGTAAGGATACGAAACTCGAAAAAAAATTATAAAATAATAATGAACGAGGCAAACGACGATTATATATGAAAAAAATTAACATTTTTCGAAGAAAATTATGAATGAGCAATTAATTAAACCTTAATCAGAAAACAAAGACCTCCCATGTCAGTGGATAAACTTATTTTTTTTATTCTTCCAAATACCTCGGTATACATTTAAAGAGACTAAAATTATTAAAAGTATTGTTTCAACATGATCAACCATTTAAAAAAAAGTTGAAATATAATAACGACAGAAACGGACTTTTGATAAAGCGCAGACTAAAAGAAATCTCATCTTACATATCCGAGAAGCCTCTGATCCATTATTTGGTAGATGAAAAAAATTAGAATAATACCTCGTAAATATTTATGGGTATTACGAAATGACCTTGATCATTATTAAAATTGCAGCTTGTTCGGTCTCTGTATCGGTATGGACGCTCGTTGCCATTTCCGTGGAGAGATACTACGCCATATGTCATCCGCTGAGATCCCGACGATGGCAGACCCTGTCGCATTCTTATCGGCTTATCGTCGCGATATGGACGTGCAGCTTTCTCGTAATGTCACCGATAGCCGCTCTCAGCGAGCTTATACCAACCAGCACCGGTAAGAGAAAAAAATCATCTGGACGTACACATACTTTTACCGAGAGAGAGAAAAAAAAGGAAATTATAAATCAATGCGCTCTTACACCGCAACATCTGTATCCGTAAGGGTGGAATAATTTCTCATATCCTTGGCTGGGAGTTTGAATTATTCATCCGAAAGTTCTACCTTTGAAATAACTGCTTCGCTGAGCATTCGTGACATGTTTCGGTATGCTTTGATTTCTCCTAAACGCCCGGAGAAAAACGAGCCTGCCACTCCTGTGATTATTACTCGATGAAATAACGAAACTGGAACCGCGCCGACTCTCCATGAACTTGAAAATAATGATCCACTCTCGAGCTTGATAACTTTCATCCCCAAGGCTCGACGCCATTAAATTTCAAGTAGATACATTGCAAAAATACGAAATACAATTTCTCACAATCTTGTGTTTGCCTATAGTTATTTCGTTGAACTATTATGCACATCTTGGAAACGGTTTTCCATTGCAAATATTTTTTTTTGAATATTCCGTTCGATTTCAAGAATCGATAAGCCAGGCTCGACCGAAAGCCACGTTTTTATATTCATCCTTCGCTTTTTTCGTCACTTGTTTTTGATGCAACGAAAATATATATCTCGAAAACATTCTTCTTAGTATATTTTTGGCTTGACACCTCTGCAAAAATCTAAATTTGACCGTATCAATAGTTCGAATATTGAATCGAGTGAACGCGCGTTATACGCAGAGAGCTCTTGTGACTTCAAAGGAACGAACCAGGAATGCTTGCAAAAATAGCAGTGAAATAAAGAGTCAGAGGCTAAGGTTTCATCGTGTATTCCTACATTTATTGCTTCACTTTTCCAGCGAACGTAAATAGAAATTCTCATGGGTCTGGTGCACGAAAAAATACGTATACCTCGTACACGATTTTTGCCACCTCTCTTTACAAAGTAATTTCTTTCTCTCTCTCTCCCTCTTAGCATATTAAATTTCCTTTCCTTTCATCTACTCTTCAAACAGAACTTCACAAAACTATCCAGCGAGGTACAAAAATGTGGATTAAAAAAAAAAAGAAAGTCCAATGAAACAAATAATCTAATTTATTAAATAACACTTTGAACCATCGCTTTCATTTGTTTATTTATTTTTAACACGAATAATGCAACTATCCAAATGGACCAATTACGGTTGACATTGACACACATAAATATTTTAAATCAGGTCACATGATAGTCTATTATATTTTACGTAGAAAATCAACACCTAAATCGAATCAAAAAAGGTTAGCATGTGGTTTTATTCAAGAGACGAGAAGAGATATTTTTACACCGTCTGGTCAAGTGTAAATCATGATTACACCTTTTTTTATTTCCTTACGCTCTCAAAGCCAATTCAGTGTAATGCCAGTAGTCAAGCACCGAGTGGCCATTTCCACAAGCGATAAACGTCACAGCCACTGCAATTCACCAAGGATCCCTGCAAGGGAAATAGTTTAGTTTTAAAAACTCCCCCTGTCTTGACGAGCACAACATTCTTTTAGTGGAACAGTAGAGTGAGAGTACGTACTAAAATGAAAATATAGACAACTTTATTTTCCACCATAAATGTAACCGTTTCAAAAGAGAGTTCCTGCTCTATGTATATTCTCTTATAACGCTAATGATTTCTCTCTGAAAATAATTTATATATGTTGCGAATAATGGTCTCGAATTGATTTTAAATCCATTGTAAATAATGGCAATCCACATACAATTTTTCTCGCTTTATAAAATAGAATGAAAATATGTAATTTTTAAAGCTCATCCTGAGTCCAAAATCGGTATTTTCCGAAAAGGATATTTTTCGTATAATGATAGAATGAGCATGGAAATGATAAGCTTGTAATTGAAAGCTGTCGACCCTGGATGAGAGTTGTATCGAATTTTGTATCCCGAGTTAAATCGAATGTAAATCGCTATTGTTCGCAGGTCACAGGAAGTGTCGCGAAACGTGGCCAGGCAAGGGCGAATACGAGAGAGGATACAATTTGATTTTGGACGCCATTCTGCTAATCGTACCTTTGTTGGTGCTTACGGTCACGTACACTCTTGTAACCAGGACTCTCTGCATCTCCGATCCTTCAACAATGTCGACTCTTGAACGGAATACTGCACAAACTACGGGCAAGTAATCATTGAACGCGATTCTTTGCAATCTATACCAAAAACTACTTTTTGGTCATTGATTTTATCAGGAATATTCTGTTTTGCTGCAATCACTCGGTCCGTTCATATATTTTTTAAAAGAACTCATGCTCCTTTAGAAAGGTGTTTTTTTTATTTCAAGTTTTTCTTTCTTAACTAAATCAAGAACTTCAATTGACCCTTTCGAAAATTGTCTGCGACAGATGCTTTGTATATTTGCGATTTGTGCAGTTGCGATAAATTATTTGCTTCCTCGTAGGATTGAACGTGCCATTATTTAAAAGGTTTTAACTCAATTAGTATCTATTCTATACTATGAAAATTATTGATCCTTCATTTGTAATTATCTGCATCGGTTTTAACTAAATTACTTTACTAACATTTTTGTTAAAAAATAAATTATTTGGAAGTATATATCACACACTCTGTAAATATGAGTATATTTTGATATTGAATATTTATTTAAACCATTGTTTATAATCCTTGTAATTCTCGCTGTTTCCTCTTACTCTATATTCTGTTACTAAAATGTGTTGGCCATCAAAACAACAGCAAGGAACTATTTTGTGGTTGTACAGGGTTTTGTAGTCCATGCTCTCAAATATTTCAAAATTCTTGCCAGGATCCACTTCTCTTTGAAGCATCTCTGAAGAGCACAAACACGTGGGTTGGCCCTCAAATATGAGGATCCTCGTACCCTATAACGTCGAGACCACTTGAATTAATTCCAAATAAATGTTTGTAGGGGAGGGTGGGGCACGACGGCCCCCTTAAGCCTTAAAATTATTTTTCATAGCTTTCAATCTTCAGGTTACCTTAATTTGGTCCTATCTTAAGCA
>JAPYYX010002158.1:0-18001 GCA_030522605.1 Cremastinae sp. B BG-2022a | reverse complement strand
AGGGGTGCCTAGCTCGTCATGTCTTCGACATATGACTCCTAAGGGTAGAGCCTCTCGTCTCCTTCATTTTAAAGAAAGGAAAAATTCCTTTCCTACAAACTTCAAAGTCGAATTTTGTTATTTGCTTTTTTTCGAATCTTTATTTTCTTTTCTTTCCTTCCGCCTCTATGTTGTAGCACGTTCGACTTTCCATTTCTCTCGAAACGTGACTCAAGTTTTTCAACCGACCTTCGTGGACGCTCACACGAGAATCAAACAAAGATTTATCCCTGCTTCTTTCAGGTATAGACAGCTGTGCGGCTTCGACGACACCTTTTGCCTCGATTTTTTCCGTCTACCTTCGTACGAGCACTAAAATGTATATTTTCAAAAAGACGGAATTCCATTACCTGACTCGACGACCATTGGACGAATCCTCCAAAATAAACTCATATACTCTTATGATATTTCCTGAATGAGTTTATGTCTAATTCTTGTTAATATTGTCTTAATATTTTTAGGGTTGTATTGAATTTTTCATTGCCTGCGAGCATTACTCTTTTCCTTACAATCTTTCCTTTCTCCAGATACGAAGTAAATTCACGAAAGTCTTAAATGTAGTTACAAACCTTTACAAAGTTGTAAAACGTTGTAAAAATTAGCCAGAGCTCTTAATATTTCGTTAAAACCTGTAAAATTTAGTCAAATCGGCTTTTATTGCGAAAAATATCTTTTGTTAGGATTGTATTGTACGAGCAGGTATTTGCACTTGTATTTCAAAACTACCTTGAGGTGTTTCGATAGTGAATATAAAGATATGATAAGAATTATAAAATTTGAATAAAATGTTTTTCAATGTGAAAATGTGAATATAATATTGCTCAAAATTTTGCTTTTCAAAGTTTTCAAAGAATATAACAAAAAACATTTCTTATATTGAATTAAACATTTTTCATGTGAATTTGAGATTTCCAAATCATTATGCGTGCGATTTACTGAAATCGTAATTTTATTTGAAATATGCAATCACAAATAAATTTTAATAAATTGTAATAAATTGTAGCACTCGTTTTGAACTAATTCAAGTCGATTTTGAGTAGTCATATAAATTATAAAAATTCAATTAAATTAATATAAAGCAAAATATTAAATATTCTTGTTAGAAAAAAAAATCTACAGACCATAAGAATGTACTTCATTGTTCAATTACTCAAAAACGATACAAAAGTTCTGACACAATTATTGAATATTATTCTCAAAATTCGTTAAAATCTTATTGTTCCTGAATTCGATTTCTTATCAAGTATTTTACTGAATTTATTTCATTGTGACATCGAGATCACAAAATTTCAAAAACGTCACAAAACAAATTATTTAAATTATGTATTAAATTTTCGAAGACGACTCTGCAAAGTCTCGCGTCTTATCTTTATCTCATTCGTGAGCAGTGTGACCTTCGTTTATGAATTGGAATACATAAGTCGATGTTTAGCTAATGAGGAAAGCGTACACGAGCGAGCGCCTTCGTCCTTTGTCCCGCGTCTGACGCACAGCTGTCGATTTATCGTATTCCATACCACACGTTTTTTTTTTTCTGCTTTTTTCCTTATCTCTTTTTTATTCTCCTCCTCTCGCTCCCTCTCTTCCTTTTCCGCGGAAGTTTCGCGGTTCACGCGAGAGAAAAAGGAAAAACGCGGAAACGTGCGCCGCGGTGTAGGAAAAAAGGAAAAAATAACCGAGTGGGGGTAAAATACCTTGAGAATACGGGATTAAATTCTTGCGCGACGATTGAGTGATCGATCACGTCTCTCTGTACACGACCTTGTTTTCCGAACCGACCTATCATCGCTCCTATCGGTCGTTCGAAGTTCCATCTTCGTCTCTCTCTTTCATACTCGCGCTCGAAACATCTTCCGCCATTACAAGACGTATTTGGATTCGCATTATCGGTTTTTTATCTCGGATCTTTGATTTTTCGGGATTCTTTTATCGTATTTTCGATTGTTTGGAATTTTTTGAAATTTTCAGCGTTAATTCTATTGAAAAGTCTCATTATTTTTATTTTTTGGATTGATATTTTATAGGGACAATATTCATCTGCTATTTTTTTGAATTACAAAATATTTTTAAATATTTTATAATTTAAACCAAAGTACTTTCATCAAAAATGCTAAAAAAATACACAAATCAAAGTTGAGAGTAAAAAATACTGCAATAAAATGTCTCTCAAAACATATTTGGAAAGATTAAAAGCATCTTCAACGTTTTTAGTTAAATTTGTTAAATTAAATTTATTCTCAACTTAATTTTGTGTATTTTTAATTTTAGTAAATTATTCAATATACAAATTTTTTATTGATAATCTTTATACCATCATCAATACCAAATAACGTACAAAAAGAACTCCAAGATCGTAAAATACTTGAAAAAAATATCCTTAAAAACACGTTAAATCCGATTACACGTAAAAACGTACGGAACTGCATACGTTTTCTCGTCGAATATAAAAAAGGGATAAAATAACATAGAAAGGAAGAATAAATGAAAAAAAATTTTTTAAATAAATTTATTCTTAAGTTAATTTTGTGTATTTTTAATTTTAGTAAATTATTCAATACACAATTTTTTTATTAATCTTTATTCCATCAATAATACCAAATAACGTTCAAAAAGAACTCCAAGATCATAAAATACTTGAAAAAAATATCCTTAAAAACACGTTAAATCCGATTACACGTAAAAACGTACGGAACTGCATACGTTTTCTCGTCGAATATAAAAACGGGGTAAAATAGCATAGAAAGGAAGAATAAATGAAAAAAAGTATATACACTTGCGTTCGAAAAACACCGGAGTGTGAAAAAAGTGCAGTCACACGTGGAGGAGACGAGACGAGGGGAAAAAAAGGCGAGCGATGCGCGGAGAAGCGCCGGAGTCGTGAAAAAGTC
This sequence comes from Cremastinae sp. B BG-2022a, assembly GCA_030522605.1. Taxonomy (NCBI): domain Eukaryota; kingdom Metazoa; phylum Arthropoda; class Insecta; order Hymenoptera; family Ichneumonidae; species Cremastinae sp. B BG-2022a. The sequence goes on along the minus strand of JAPYYX010002158.1, from coordinate 15,074 downwards.
GTGGAGGGGGAAAAACACGCGGTTGAGCGTCGAGCGAGCGCGGAGTGGGGGGTCGCGAAGCGAAACGACGAAGCGGGAGAACCGCCGAGCCACTCGGGCACTCGCACGAGCGTTCAGTGTGCGTGAGCCCGCGATTGTGTGCGTGCTCACGCTATGTCCTCGTACAGGATAAACTTTTCGTCTCTCTCGCTCTCTTTTATCTCTCTTTCTCCGTCTGTCTCTGTCTCTCTCGCGACCGCACGCACAACCTTCGTTTCAAGGGTACAGGGCGCTCTTTTCGATGTATAGATATGAAACTCGCGTATGAGTATAATCCACTGCTAAGCTCTTATTTTTTTCATTTCCTATGCCTTCTGTTTTTTTTACCACTCGATTTATCGTTTTTGAGATTCATTCAGAGTTGTTTATTATTTTTTGAATAAATGTGGATTTTTGCTAAATAAGTAAAAATTTATTATTTTTTTTAAGAGTTGTTACTTTGTTGATTGAATTTTTCAATTAAAAAAATTTTTAGTATTGACTATTTTTTTGTAGGTAATTTATTTCAATACTGCTTCATTTATTACTTTTGAATTCTATAAAATTTCATGAGGAAAAAATTTTCACGTGTCCAGAACAATAGCGAGTATTTTTTTCGAATCTCTGGTGAGATAAAATGCTAATTTTCATTCTATTTTTTTAGTTTTTTTACCACTCGAATTATCGTTTTTGAGATTCATTCAGAGTTGTTTATTATTTTTTAAATAAATGTCGATTTTTGCTAAATAAGTAAAAATGTATTATTATTTTATTTTTGAGTTGTTGTTACTTTGTTATTTGAATTTTTCAATTTAAAAAATTGTTAGTATTCATTATTTTTTTGTAGGTAATTCATTTCAATATTGCTTCATTTGTTACTTCTGAATTCTATAAAATTTCATGAGGCGAAAATTTCCACGTGTCCAAAACAATAGCGAGTATTTTTTTTCGAATCTCTGGTGAGATAAAATGCTAATTTTCATTCTATTGATCGAAGAAATTTCCGTGGGATGAAAATGCTCTTTTTTTATCTAGGGGACAGTTTGAACGACGTGAATTACACACAGACAAAATTCCCTGTATCTCGTTAGTCACAGCACGTGGAAAAAGCGTTTCTATCCAAACGACAGACGAAATTATTCCGGTTTTCAGAGTTCGTTTGAGAGCCATTCATCGTATCAAAGCCATTCAGTTGCGCAAATAATTCGATTAGCGATTTTTAATTGTACATACTTTAGTTCCATTTCAATCAATCGAATATTCATCAAATAATTCTTTTTCTCAATTCAAGAAAGCAATTTTTTTTCTCTTTGAAAAATATTTTTTGAGTGACGTAAAAATTGATTTGACCACGATAATTCATCGTTTTATTCACTGACGAAAAAAAAACTGGTCCAGAGGAACTGTGGGGCGAGCTAAAAATAACGATAAATATTTCTTGTCAGATCAATAAGAGAAAAAAATAAAAAATAATGATACCGAAAAAAAAGGAACGATGAGGATAAGAGGAGAGAGAATTGAAATAAGGGCTGTACGTGGGTAAGGCATTTTCTCGACGAGGCTTCTCGATGTTGAGGACCTCGCGCAGAAATTGGCCATGAGGCCCAAGGTCGTCGAGTATCCCACACGTCCCAGGGGCACTGGCCAACCGGAGAAATATAAACGCGAAGAAGAATAAGAATATAACCGAGAGGAGGAACGAGTCAACAGTCGAGAGGATTTTCAACAAGAGACTGAACGAGCCAGAGAGAAAGAGAGAGAGAGAGAGAATAATAAAAATAAATAAAAGTGAGAGAAGAGGATAAGAAATCTCACGAAATTGCCTGCGGGGGTGCAAACCTTCCGATACAAATGGGAATGCCAGGAAAAAAAAGAAATCGAAGGGCGAGCCAAGGTGAAAGAAAAATAATAGGAGAAAAAAAGAAACGTATCATTAAACCGAGAAATTTCATTGGGGCGAATGAACAATTCGACGAAAATAATAAAATAGCGATTGAACGAATTTAGTTTGCTTTGCGACTTGGGGCAAATTATTTTTTATCGATATGAGATATATTTTGATAAATATTCGTTTTTATGGCGCTTGAGAATATTTCTGATATTCCTGAAAAAATAAAATCTAAGAAGATGAAAGAAAAATTTAAAAAATGAATAAAATAACAATTAAACGAATATATTTCAACTCGATCATTAATTATATTTTATTCGATAAAAATCCATTTTCTTGATCTATCATCGTAGTCGAAATGAAGGAAAATATTCTGATGTGAGAAAAAATAATTTTTATTTCTTCCTAAAAAAGAAACCTTTAATTTTTCATCTCGTCATGCGATCGTAATCAACATTTCGATTGCGTGTTTTCTTCCAGCTCGATTGACACTTGGTGATAAAACTGACGTGACAATTAGTGCAGAGAAAAAAAAATAACCTACGAATGAATCGATGAGAAAATTAAAAAGGAACGTCTCGTGGATATCCGCGTGCGGAGCTCATTCGCGAGGGAAAAACTATAAACTCCGCGTTGCAAGCGTTATCGCGAAACTTATTCATTTTATAGTCTTGCCAAGGTGGCCGACGTTGCGTCGATAATCCAGCAATGCTCGTGCGTAATTAATTCTTAAAAAAAGCCGAGCACACGTGCACACGATAAAACCGTAGATCAATCGCTCTTACATCAGAATTTATCGAACTATACGTATTAGATCAAAGGCCACGAATTATCGAACTAGCGAAAAATAGAGAAATAGATTAGAGTCGATCCCGAAATAGAATAAAAAAGCAATTTTAATAACACTCCTGATATTAATAGAAAAATATGAGCAATAAATTTAAATAATTTCCTCTTTACCGAAGCAAAAGTAATGATAATTTTAATAATATTTAAGATAAAAACGATTATTTTTTGTAAAAAAATGCGAGTTTGATTTCTCATTCAATTATTTGTTAATTTATTTGTAAGTTAAAATTTATTTTACCTTATTTATTTTCAAATTCTCACAGTTTGTACAGCTCGAACGTTTTGTATCACGATTTCTTGACTCGATTGCAAATAATGAGTAAGCGAAAAAATTAATGATGACAAAAGCATCGATCTTTTATTCCCATGGATCTCCAGCTTGAGCAATTTTCTATCGTTAAGTCAGCCCTGTATTTATTTACTTTCCGCGAGTTATCGCTCGGTGAACGAGAGGTGTACAAGCGAACGCACTTTGCCATGCTTCGATCTTTGCCATTAACGTTTTATATTCGCTTCTTCCTGGCTGGTCGATACTGATTTATCGATCGCACGTATACAAATAAGTCTTCGGCCTTTTTGTCGAAACGTTTCTTGTCTCTAATTTTTTTGCACGTTGTCTAAAAGATATATTGAATTTATTCAACTTCGTTCAAAATGCTCAACAAGGATAGAAAGAGATGATTTAGGAAATAATTTATTGTCTTATCAAAGTAAATTTTTGATATCATTGAAAGTTTTTCGCAATTAACAAATTAAAAGATGAAATAAAAATAAATCTGCAGATATTTTTTATGATGAACGAAATATTAACACGATGAAAATTTTATTCAGCAATTATTATAAAAAAAATTTGCTATTTTTTTCAAACATTTCATTACACATCATATTTGAATATGAAATTTTCATCAGATCAGACGTAATCTTCCCGATTCGAAAGACTGAGTTAAGAATTTCGTAATTTGGAAAAAATGTTATCCAAAATTTTATCATAAATACTCAATTTATGACTCACACTGCTGAAATTTGATAAATTCAAAATTGATAAATTTTTATAAAATAATTCTTCACATCATTTTTCCTCGAAGAAGATAAAAAAATAAGATTTCCATCACTTTACGTCATCGAAGATCAAAACCACTGAAAATTCAACGCTGGAGGTTGAGGAAAAATTTCAAGTCAGAAAAGATAAAGAATTTCGCGCAAAGCCATGTGAAAAATAAAACGTAAAAAACGGAAAGGACAAAAAGAGAAGAAGAAGCCCGGGAGTGCGAGAGTCAGGTTGAATCTGTGTGTTGTGTGCCCTTGAAGCGAGTTAGCCTTTGTCTTATCATGCTCGGGTGTGTACACGCCGACGGAGGAGCACACGAATGGAGCGATCGGCAGTGCCGACTAGCCTTGACTTCCCCGAGAAACTCCGAGCCACGAGCGCGCGCCTCTCTGATAAAACTGAGCTCTCTTACCCCTTTTCCAATCCTCATTATCTTCTCATTACAATTCTTAACACGATTTTCATCAAGCTGAGTATTAATGCGCTTAGAGTATACAAATAGTCAATTTTCATGCTCGAGGCTTGAAAAAAAATATAATATGCAGTTTCCGCTGTTAAAAAAAAACGCTGCAATAATTTCAATGATTTATCATGCACTTTTAGAAATTGAAATTATTTTTTAGTTTCAGGGATTTGATTATTAAGAATAAAAAGACATTCAAAATACAGGGAATTGAAAAATGATAAAACACTAAATTTGGGAACTTTAGATGTCATTTCTGAAATTGAAATTATTTTTTAGTTTCAGGGATTTGATTATTAAGAATAAAAAGACATTCAAAATACAGGGGATTGAAAAATGATAAAACACTAAATTTGGGAACTTTAGATGTCATTTCTGAAATTGAAATTATTTTTTAGTTTCAGGGATTTGATGATTTAGAATTTAAAAAAACATTCAAAATGCCAGGGGATCGAAAAATGACAAAATTTGGCAACTTAGATATCACTTCTGAAATTGAAATTATTTTTTAGTTTCAGGGATTTGATGATTAAGAATAAAAAAACATTCAAAATACAGAGAATCGAAAAATGATAAAACTCGAAATTTGGCAACTTAGATGTCACTTCTGAAATTGAAATAATTTTTTAGTTTCAGGGATTTGATTATTAAGAATAAAAAAACATTCAAAATACAGGGAATCGAAATCATTCCAAATTTGTCAACAATTTAAGATGTCAGATAATTGAAGACTAATTATTTCAAAATCAATTTTTTTCTTGAGTAACTGAATTAAAAAATTTTATTTTTTTGGCAGAAAAATGAGACCTCGTTTAGACTTATCACAATTCATCAATAAAAATCATTTACTATAACTTTTGGTACTCGAAACCGACCGATTGCTTCGCACTGGACAAATGCAAACCTGTCAATTTATACGTGAATTTTCTGAAATGTTACTTGCGATAGTGAAGTCAAAATTAATTTTCCAAGTGTCACTGGATCATGAATTGCAATAAAGAATTTGCAGTCGATAAGGAAGATTTCGTTCTCATCAAGATTCGGTACGACGATGAGTTTGCATGTGACTCGACGTCAGGATGTTGGTATTTACGAGAGCGAACGATTGTTCGTGGTCTCGTCGATCCTCTTACACCGGCCCTGACCTCCTCCTCCTCCTCCTCGGAGCTCTCGCATTGGAAAAGGAAAAAAGGTCAATCTCGTCCCGATGAATAAAAGCACGTCTCTCGCTCGCGTACACGCGTTTTTCTTCCTGCCGTCGCGCTTCTCCATAACGATCACGCCTTGCGTTAGTTCTTTTTTTTTTTCACTTCTTCTCATTCTTCTCTCGGTCTCTCTCTTTCCCGCGTCAAAGAGCGCAGCCTTGCTTTCGTTCCACATTGATACCGATCTGACCTTAATAATTCTAATGCGATTCGTATATTTTCACTTCATCCCGAGTTAGCTGTGAGGCAAGGGCTCTACGGGCGAAGGACAACGATTCCATTCCCTTCGATCATTTTCTATTTTCGCTGGGGGGAAAAAATGTAAATAGTCGTAATTTCGTTCGCTCGTTCCAGAGACGGATGAATATTTTTCTCATTATATCTTTTGATTATTTTTAGAGCATTGAAACAGGAAGATTTGTAGGAGTGTAATGATAAATGGAATAATGAGAAGATTGAAATCAATCAGGAAATTTATTGTAGCTAAAATAGTTGAGGTCAAATTACAATAGAAGCGAATGTATTAAATTGAGGATTTTACCATATATGTACGTTCATTAATATAAATATGTTGCTGAGTAATTGACCAAATTATTTCAAAACCAGGACATGACTTCTGGTATAATTAACTATAAATTAAAATCGAGATATTTATAAACATATAATTTTTATTATAAAACCGTAATTTACGATTTTAAAGTAAAACATTGAAGTTTAAAAAAAGTAATAAATTGTAAATATTGAAAAAAAGTAGAACTCTGTCTTACCAACAAAATTGAAATCTCAAATTCCTTCATTGTTTTCTAGCTCACTTCTCGGTCAGCAATTTTTATTAACCTCCTAGTCAGCGTTTAACTTGATTGAACTTTTTAATTTTTTTTTCTCTCTCCGTCTCACTTGTTTTCTTCATTTTGTTTCTCTTTTTTTTCATACAGGCTTTTAAATCGAGTGACCGAGCAAGGCTCATGAAAGTTTCACGAAAGTAGGTTCTCATCCATTCACGATGTTTAACCGTTGGACGCACAAACGCACGACGCGCCAAGTGTCAAAATGCCACAGGCGCCTCTAGGGAGAGAAATTATTATTGTTTCGTTTATTATTTTTTTACCGCTATCGCGATAATCGCTCGGGCTTTTTGCTTTTTCAATATTGCGCGTCGGATAACTTTTTTATTGCTGTTTATTCAGTGAACTTTATTGGTCGGAATTACTGCGCAGGGGACAGAATGATTCTTGAAAATTTTCATTCGGGGACCTCCCGTTAAGAGCGTCCAATCACATTGGTAAATATTGTTCAGAAAATCAGAAACAATTATCGAATTAGATCGAGTGATGCAGCTCCAATTTCATCATTGAATTTTTCGACGCAAAAATTTTTTTTATTCTTCATAATCATCTACAATTTTTATGGGAGGCCTTTTTTAAAACTCATCAGATTTATGGTTTATAAAAGTAGGCGTATTAAACATTTTTTTTCTATTCGACAACAAAATTTAATACTTCAGTGAATTTTTTTTACATTACAAATAATTTGTCCAACTTCGATATTTAAAAAAAAAATTGATTTATATAATTTACTCAATTTACAAAAATCTGTTTCTATTATTAAAAAAGTATAAATCGATTTAAAAGAAAAACAATGCGATCTTAATCCCGAAAAAGCTTTTCCTAATATTACGAACGAGGAAAAAACCTTAAATTTTTTTTTTCTATTCGAAAACAAAATTTAATACTTCAGTGAATTTTTTTTATATTACAAATAATTTCTCCAACTTCGATATAATAAAAAGTGATTTATATGATTTGTTCTTATTTTAAAAAAAAGTATAAATCGATTTAAAATAAAAACAATGCGACCTCAATTCCGAAAAAGCTTTTCCGAATATTACGAACGAGGAAGAAAACCTTAAAATACAAACAATCGCCTTCCCTTCTCTCATTAATTATCTCGACCGGTCACTTAAAACGTAACACACATCAAAATTAATCGGGACGTCCTCAATTTCGAGTGAAGGACTCGTACAATTTTATCGATCTTTTTCCATAATCGAGGATGAAACTTTCTCACGTGTTTTTTTTTCTCTTGAATATTTTTCTTCTTTTCTCACGTACGTTGTATTTCTTTCTTTCTTTTTTTTTTCTTGCACTCGGGCGCATAATATTGCAAGAAGAGAGCGTATGTTGCTCTGCAGTGGCACGAAAATTAATTGATACAAGGCCGGATATCGAGTATCGACCGAGACGGTGGGGCGAGACATTCGAGGGGGGATTTTCGTAGAGGGGCTCCGAGGAGAGGGGGAAAGGCGCCTGGCACATGCCTCTATTTTTACTTGGACGACCCTGGAAACGAGGAGAAAGAGGGAGGGAGAGAGCAAAAGACTCCTCCGAGCATTCTTCTTTCGATTCTTTCCTCTTTTTTATATTTTTAAAATATTTTTACAAAATATAATTGACATAGGTGTGACATGACTATTGGCAGAATCAACCAGGTATTTTATTAAATATACACAACTGTGATACTCACGAATAATTTAAAAAACAAGTGAGCCAACGTCCACGTGACTTCAATTAAAATAATTGTAATTGAATCAAATATTCGATTTCGATTTTCGTTAGTGATTTTTTTTTGTTTAACTATTTTTTTAAATTATTTATTTTAAAAAGTATACAAAATCCAGTTCATCTCGTTTCCCACGGTTAGATGTTATTATGGTTATTATTATTATTTCCAATCCGACGTGAAAAAAAATGTTTCAAGACTTTCATACTTTTTTCTCACTCGTTTTCTTTTTACATTTATTTATTTTAAAAGCTTGCACGCGAGTCTGTACGATCCGTGTCATTTTGCGACAAACTCGTGTACTCCGGGCACGAAAATTTGTTTATTTTTATTCTCTCGCGTATCTGTTGCGCGGAAGATGCTTTTTTTCTTTCCTTTCTGTTCACCGTGTCTCGTAAATTCGCGTGTATTCGGGATAAAGGTCGTCGACTTTTTCTTGAGATTTTTTTGCTCGCAGTCCGGATTCGTGCGAATTTTTGTTAATAATTAATTTTCAACTTTTAAAATATTTTTTTGCAAAATAGAAAAAAATTGTCATGAATAATTTGTAGTTTCATTATAAATATTTGCAAAAGACGGAAATAAATATCTTTTATTTGATTATTATTTTTCATTTTGTTGAAAGTTGGAGCTAATACGAACTATTTTTATTTTGATTCACGTCTCAAAAAAATGTTTTGCTGCACTTTCAACAAATTGGACGCGACGGATATTCCCAGACTGATTTGGCAAGCCTCGAGTTTCACGGTTCAACGTTTCACTCAGATTCGCAAATCCACAGAGACGTTTTACTCTTTAAAGAAAAATAAAGTGGCGATTCTTTCGCAGGTAGCTCTCGCACCGTAATTAAGGCGAGGCTCGCTCTCTCTCGGTTTTGTAGCCAGTTTTCACTCGACTTCCTCGTTTTCACCGAGATTCTAATACCGAGCAAAGACTCTCTCAACGTTTTATCTGCGATGTACAGGGCTAGGCAAAAGTAAAAGAGAATTAAAATAAAAATCCACAATAAAATAGTTAAAAAAGCGAAACTCAACGATCATAAACACAAGATAGCAAATGACATGATAAAATAAAATATAAAAATATTATTATCCATTTTAAATCTTTACTTTCACTCAACAATAAGAACATTTATTGTCAATAAGTTTCTTATTCTATTTGATGATATGAAAAAGAACAAAAATAATTAAAAACTCAATTTTACGAAAGAAATGATCGTTTCATTTTATTATTTATATTCAGAAAATATATAGCGAGGGAGTTCATGTCCCAGAGTTCATCGAGTTGCTTTTGGTACGTTCTACTTTCCCCTGAGATCTGCGCTCTCAGTCAGACGCTCGACTCGTCGTCGCTCGTGCAAAGCCCTCGACGCCTCCTTGTCCTTGTTTCACCGAATATTATTTCAATAAAAACATCGACAAACAAACAATTATTGAATTAAAAAATCAGTCAATAATCTATCACAAATGAAAAAATGATGAATTAAATATTGTTGAAAATTAAAAAATCGTAGAATTATTGTTAAAAAATGATAAAAAATTTACAAAATATAAATGCAAACAAATTATTAAAAAGCTAGAATATTTTAATGACAGGAAATTTAAATTCTATTAGAAATGAATGACATATGACAAAAGATTGAAAAAGCTTGACAAATAATGTTGCTACGAAGCTAAAAAGATTACAAAATGAAAATATAATAAATTCAGTGGAAGGTAAGGGTTGAAAATAAAATATTTCTAAATTTGCTCGTGCAAAGCCCTCGACGCCTCCTTGTCCTTGTTTCACCGAATATTATTTCAATAAAAACATCGACAAACAAACAATTATTGGATTAAAAAATCCGTCAATAATCTATCACAAATGAAAAGATTATGAATTAAATATTGTCGAAAATTAATAATATAGTCAAATTATTGTTAAAAAATGATAAAAAATTTACAAAATATAAATGCAAACAAATTATTAAAAACCTAGAATATTTTAATGACAGGAAATTTAAATTCTTTTAGAAATGAATGACATGTGACAAAAGATTGAAAGAGCTTGACAAATAATGTTGCTACGAAGCTAAAACGATTACAAAATGAAAATATAATAAATTCATTGGAAGGTAAGGGTTGAAAATGAAATATTTCTAAACGCTCTCGTATATCGGACCCGATTGGACAAACGCGACGTTTCGAAAGAGTCTCGAATACACACTCGACCTCATTCTTTAACTGAAATTATACAGATAGACTCATTCGAAGGTAATTTCAGTCCGTAGCCTCGATATATCACAAAATTACCAGAACCTCTCTCTCTCTCTTCTCTCCGATCTCTCTTACTCCCTTTCTCCCTCGTGATTTTTCTCGTCCTCTTTCTCTGTCCGAATATTTTTCTCGCCGTTCGGCCAAATGGCATATAAGAGTGCTCTGACGTCTGACTTTCACTTCCACGCCAGTACACCCACGTTAGTCTCGCGTTAGAAACAAATACACTGGGAGAAAATTTTTCCACTTTGGATCCACGATTACGAGACGATTTTTTTTTTAATTATACGAAAATGAAATTTTGATGCTCTGCTGAGAGGCAGGAATGAAAAAATATACACGAAAATAAAAATAATTTAGAGAGGAACGTGCAATTTCAAAATAGAAAATTTCAAATTGGGTTAATTAGGAAAATATGTGGAAAAAAGTATTGTGTACTATTATTTTTTATGTACTAGTAAAATTTCGAAATATTGGCACTAAATTACATTTCCATGACCCAGAAGCTCGCTGAGATACGCAAATTTTTTTAAATTTATTTAAAGTTTCTTGTTCGCTGACTTTCGCGCGAGAAGGAGAATTTTCAGCCCGACAAAACTTTTCCTCACGAGCTCTCGCGAAAATTCGTTTTCCTGTCTCGAATCGATCGAGATGCTAAAAAAACAATTCATAGCCCAAATACCAGACAGATCGAAAATCGAGGCACTTCGCCTCGTTCCGTCTATCAATGCAGGATTAGAATTCACAACGAGAGAAAATAAAGACAACATTTCCGACTGACTCGACTTTTGCCAAAATTTATAAAATTAGACTCTCTGAAATATTTTACCTTTCAAGACATATTTTTTGAATTTATTCATTTATAAAAATGCAACTTTTACTTTATATAGGAAGAAAATTAATTAAAATAAATTTGCATACGATTTTTGAAAATATTTAAGAAGTGTAAAAATCTTGGAAAAAAATTCTGCACGTTGGACCTGAAGTCTGTTTTTATTCGGAAGAATATTTCATAACCGTCAAATTTGTTTCGCTCCGTAACGCGATGACGTCTTGACGAAAAGATTTTGTATATTTTTCTTTCCTTCCTTGTACACCCACGAAATAAATTTTTTTGTCAGTCTGCGAACGAGGAAAGTCTAAAAAAAGTTCTCATCGAGAGTTTTGTGAAGTGGAAATTGGGAAATCGTTGGTTAGATTTTTTTCGGTGATTTTGTATATTTTCATCTCAAAGTGAATCGGTATTCAATTTTTAAATAGTTAATAGTCATTGTGCTAAACAAAATCCAGTGTCTCGTAAAAAATTTCCATGAATAAAAGTACGAAAAATAATTGCCAGAAGAATGACAGAAGAAATTAAGAAAGTGCAAGTGTATCGTATAAATTGCGTTAGACCACGTGACGTCCCTAAAAATTCCATGAAATTTAATTTGGATTTAAAAAGTACTCATGAGGTAAAAAAATAATACGAAAAATAAAAAATAAAATGTTGATAAATTCTTGAACTTCTGTTACGAAACTTGTTACAAAGTAACGACTGATATGTAAATTACAGATCGAGTAATTTGTATTTACAGCAAAAGACCGATAGAATATATGTTCAAGATAATTTGAATATATTTGTGAACGTCAAAGTCGAAGATTTTACACATTTTAAGATAATTTTCTATCGAGCAAACGAGATTTTTTGTCCAGAAATGATGTCATGTCGCTGGGCGTGTTTTCAACTCCTTATCAGTTTTTTCTGTTCTGTTTCAATAGTTATGCGTGACAAGAAGAGATAAAATCAATTATTCCTATATTTGTAGACTTGTAAAATATCAGAAGTTCAAAATAATAAAAAAATGTTTGAAAATTGACGTAATTGTCAATACTGAAATTACTTTAATTCTTAACGTATCTAACCAAATTCTATTCTCGTTCACGCGTATTAATTTGCAGAATTTAAAAAAATAAACTATGATGAAATTATATTGGCACAATTCTCAATCAATTTGTGACGTTCCATTCGCTCGTTCGATAGAATTTCATGAAACGATTTTTTGAATATATTATTAATTAAATTTTTTAATTCACGAGGAAAGTCGTGGCTCCGTATTTAACTCGTAATCGTGAAAAGGCCGCGATCCTGCTGCAAGGTTGGTGCACAAAAAGTTGGAAAAGAACTCAAGCTCAGGTCCAATGAACTCTCGGGGCTAACGTACTCTTCTCTCTCTTTCCCTCCCTTTCGCGCCTTCTCTCTCTGTTTCCTGGTACACACTGGACTACACAAGGAATCCCAAGAGTCTTTGCGACCGTTGTAGTTCCGCAGCGTTTGTACTCTTGGGCTCACGTGAGGATCCCATCGCGTGTCCTGCATACCGCACCCTTTATTATCTTTTTTTCTTTCTCTCTCTCTCTCCCTGTCTTTTTTTCTCGTTGTTTCTTCTCTCGCTTCAAAAACTTTTTCACATCCGTCACATTTTTTTGTTCTTGTTCAGTTTATTAATCATCAATACAAAAAATATTATTGAATATCAATAAAAAGTTTCAATATTTTTAATAATTATAATAATTTTTTATCGAAGAAAGTTTTCAATTATTGTAAAAACAGAATTAGTACAAATGTCAAGAAAATAAATTATATTTTTTTTAAAGTTCTTAATTATATTTTAAAAATCTAGATTTTATGTTCACTGTTTTTTGAGTTCTTACAAAATTTATTGAAAAATAATTTTTAAAAGTATTTAAATTATTGAAAAGAATGCTCAACCTCGCTCTAAATGGAATCCTCATTAAGTTCGAAGGAAATATATTTTAGAATTACGAAAGAAAAGTAATGGAAAAATATCTAAAGTTTTTTTTTTCATCGAGCCCTCTATCGTCCCTTAAAAATTCCTTCATGTTCTCCGGAGTCTCGCTGGTTCATCGCTTCCATCAACTGTCGATGACCTCAGTGGTAGAGAACTTACACAGAGAACTTATAGACAATCGAGGAAAAGCGTCTTTAAACTCTTCAAACTAACTACGATTTTCAACATATTTTTTTCATCATTTGTTCTTTTTTAAATTTTTTTTCTCGTAGCATCATCGATTGAGGAAATTTAATAAATAAATTACTGCTGTATACATTAATTATTTTGTTCACGAGTTTTTTTGTCCCGTCGTTATATCGATTCATTAAAAAATATAAAAAATTGTCTAAAATGAAAGAAAATGATGATTTAAAATGTAGATCGAACTCGACAGTTCCGATCCATGATAATTTTCAATCGAGAAAAATAAATAATTGATAAGCAAATAGACCAATGAAGAATCAATTTTTAAAAAAATTTGCAGGTTATTGATGATAATATTTTTTATTCTTACATCGAATTTGTCTCATGATTTAGTAAAGTTTTAAATTAAATAAACAATTTGTCAAACTTTGATGATTTTTCGATATTTCCAATCATTTTTGGAATAAAATGAGACTGACAAATTTTTAATTTCCTAAAAAATTAAAAAGTAAACGCGCCAGTAACATTTTTATGCCAATATTCGAATACATTTTTGAATAAATTGTTTTTTTTTCTTGTTACAGACTTGCGGTGAGCGACTGTGCGCCTCAAACGTCGCGGGTCAGCTCGAATCTGCACAGCAGCAGTAGCATGGCGGTAAGCCGTGTACCGAGCCCTCCGCCACCAGAAGCAAACACCCCGGTCGCTGAAAATTGGTGTTACACGCAGGTAAGTTCGAAACTTTCAATTTCCGATATTTTTTTCTCCTTCGTAGATAAAAATATGGACATTCCTTATTTTTCAATTTCTCTTCGTCTCGTAGATTCGATTTTCTTGATGATAGCTTTAAGAAAATTATAAAAAATAATTGAAAACAGTACTTCTCGTTCTCTCGATTTTTCTTTCGAGTCTGAAAAAGGTCGTAGATCATTTTTAAGAGTCATGCAAGGTCGGTGTCCTCTCTGGTATCTGATAGGAAAAAACGGATGCAAGGCGTAGAAAGAACTTGACGAATACCTGTTGAAATCTTTTCAGGCTTAGACTTTATTGTCGATACAAAATTATAAATAATTATATACCAAAAGTACGAAGGAATTGAAAAATGATAAAACTTTGAAGAAATCTGACGACGATTTTCTTAGATGTCAAACAATTAATCATTTCTTTGAAAATTTTCATCCAAATCGTTCTTTTGTGGATTTGAACAATAAAATACATTTATTTTTTTTATCAATTACTCTGTAGATGTGAGAATGAAGATTTGAAAGAAATTGATAATTTCAATAATATTCAAGGTGAAGTTGAAAAATTCTTTAGACTTAAACTGGCAAGTTATCGATTTTTTATGACAAAAATAAAGTTTGTTGTCTCGTGAGTTAACAAAACTTATTTTGGTAGAAAATTATATTTTGATAATTGTGTAACGTTTGGTGAAAAGCCAAGAGATTTATTTCCGTCAGAAATTCGACTGAGAATTTTCCGCGTTTGAATGAAAATATTTTCGCGATGGAGCTCGAGAAGAAAATGCGAGGGAGCGCGTGCACGAATCGATATCGTTTCGTGGGAGAAAAGAAAAAAGGAAAGCGGGCGTAATAACTGGTCTGTTTATATCGAGTTCCACACGCGGTTACTTTTTGCCAACCCGCAGTTTCGTCGGCTGCTAAGAGTGAGCGACCAGAGAGCAAAAAATGAAAAAGTAATTTTTTTGCAAATTAAGGTAGTTCTGTCATTTTTTTGTTTTCTTAGGATTTTGTTTAAATTTTGCACAATCCTTCTTTGATATGACCTACATACGTGTGCCAAATTTTAAA
>JAPYYX010002157.1:0-22465 GCA_030522605.1 Cremastinae sp. B BG-2022a | reverse complement strand
CTTTATCTTAAATATTATTCTCCTGATAACTTTTTGACAGTAATTCTCGGTGGAATATTTTGAAGTGTAGTAACAATTATTTTTCCTGTGATCCAAAACTGAAAAAAGTAACTTTTTGAAAAAATTTTTACGCGGACTCTCATTTGACTAGAGAATACTTGATCAACCACCTTAAAAGATTTTTTTCAAGATTTATTTTCACTGAAAAGTAAAATTTCTTTGAGGTCGAATGACGTGAAAATACTTTAATAGCGATTTAAATGGTATGGGACATTGTGTAGATTTTCAGTGGGGAAATTCATCATTACTTTCCTTTTTTTCGAACAACTTATTAATTAATTTTCAGGTTTTGTCTTTTTTTTCTGTTGTTTTTATTCATTTTTATTCTTTGCTCTTTGGCGTTGCTTCATCTCTTTTTTACTATCGTCTCGTCTTTTCTTCTTTTACTTTGCTGCACTTTTGGGTTCTCCAGCTAAAGATATATATTCATCTGCTCCTCCTTTTTTTAGAATCTATTTTTTGTCCCGATTCCTTATTTTCGTTTCCTCCTTCTTTTCTTATGCCTAATCTCCTGTTTTTTGGCTTCTCGCATTTCGCGCCTTGGCTTCATTTCGCTTTGTGTATTCCGCTGTTCGTTCTCGGACCGCCGCCTTTGGCTCCGAATCGCCGGATATGAGACGAGAACTAAGTACAGCCGTATTTAGTCCGCTTCTTCGCAATCCTTTCATCTGCGATTTCAGAAAAAACTCGGCTCACGCCCGGAGACTCTCTCTCTCTCTCCCGCTTTCTTTCATCTTTTCCCTTCTCCCGTTTTCAAATTGGCATCATTCTGGGACATGAAAAATATTCTTTACGAAAATTATTTCCTCATTTTGAAAAAAGTTTGCTTTTTCCAAAATATACTTGTTCTTTAATTGTTCAAGGGGATTCGGTGGTCCAGAGCACAAAAATTTCACCTATTTTCACGATTTTTTTTTCCAATAATTATTATTACGTTTATTCAACATACAAAAAAATATTTTTTTTCATTTTAAAAACAATATTTATTATTAAAAAAATGCCGCTGAAAATTTCCTCTCGAAAAATCGGACCCGGACGGTGCAGATGATTTCGAGACTTCTACTCATCCGAAACACAAAATCAAAAAAGATTCTTAATCAGAAAGAGTGCAGTTATGGTCGGAACTAGAACAAACCGAAAAAATTGAAAATTCACAAAATGGTGCGCTTTTTAAAAAATTTCGTAAAATCAGGTTTTTTCCGCTAGTTTTTTAGTGTAAAAAATCCAAATTTCAAGTAATTCGGTTGAATACTTTTTTTGTTTTCACCTGCACCGTGCCGAAAAAAGTCGTTTCGAGATAAATGAGTTTAAAGTTTGACGTGCAGATACTTTGAGATACGCTCTCTACCTCGTTAATGCACTGTAGAAGCTATAATATTGGGAATTTCCGCATGAAAATTTCACACTATATTCTTGAGATACTATACTTTCGAAATATCGAGAAAAAAATCGATTTTTGAAATTTCTAAACCACCGAGGACCCGTAAACAATAAATAACATGAAAATTGTTCACGAAACATTAGAAACCTATTGAGCGTCATTCTAAAATATCACAATAAAATTTTTCTAGCAGCAAAACGAAGACTAAATTTTAACAATCCAGCATGGAAGAGTCAATTTTGTCAGATTTTGCACCTTCCAGTTCATCCTTGAAAGAATAGAAAAAAAAATCTACAAAATTCGATTTTATTTCGAAAACACTTGAAATCTTTCACTTCCACAAAGGATCTATGACGTTTTCAGTACGAAGTGAGGTCAGCATGGAAAAGTCAATTTTGTCAGATTTTGCACCTTCCAGTTCATCCTTGAAAAAATAGAAAAAAAAAAATCTATAAAATTCGATTTTATTTCGAAAACACTTGAAATCTTTCGCTTCCACAAAGGATCTATGACGTTTTCAGTACGAAGTGAGGTCATCCATCCTCTAGATCAGTCGCGATGGCGTTAATTGGGACAATTGCGATGCGTCGAGAGATCGCTGTTCGTTGAAACGTTCCGTTTACAAATAAACGCGTTTCGCCTTCATATCCGCGAACAAATATGCCCTGGCAGGGGTAGATTTGTGCAAGAGCTGCGGAAATTCGAAACAGAGAGCTGACTTTGCCTCGAACTGCCTTCTCCTCCCGCGCTCCCTCATCCTCTTTTCTCTCCTGTTTTCCCCCGTTTCTATACTCGAGGATAATTCAATTAAGCAATTATTCGCGGAGGTTAATACCCGTGGAGCCACCTCCAATTAGTTGAATAACCAGAAACCCGGGCCCAACCTCCCGGCTCCTCCGAGCAACGTCAACATTATATTCTATGTATCTGCATCCCTCTCTCTCTCTCGTTCCCTCTCGTTTGCTCTTTCGCTCAACGGCCCTATCTCCGGCCTCCGAGCACCGAGATAACAAAGCCAACTGGCCTCGAGCATCACGGTGCACTTCAATTTTCCTCCACTCCTGCATTCCACTCTTCAAAAAGTTGCCTCAAATCTCTCGAAAAATATAAAATCGGCCAATTTTTACACGCGGATGTTCGACCGGGGGTCCAGGAACTTTTGGTACACGGTGGCGAATTTATGGTTTTTCTTTTTTTTTTTTAATAAAAATGTAATGCAATAACCTGAGCTGTCCTCTGATCGGAATCGAAATATTTTGTCTACCCCTTTGGAGATGAAAAAGTGAAATGAAATTGAGCTTCAGTCTGTAAAAAATTCGAAGGTACGTGCAGGATGAATTGAAGAATTTATTGCGCAGAAAGAGGAGAATGTTGAGTAATTAGAATTTGATGAGGCTGAAGTAAATGAAAAAATTGTTGAGATTCAAAAGAAAAACCTTTCATTAATTTTGTTTTGCGTTGGATGACAAAAGTAATTGATTTAAATTCAATTGCTTGATATTGAATTATTTTTGTGAAGAAATTTCTGGGATAGAAAAAATTGATTTCGCTTTGTGTCCTACAGATCAGAGGTATTTCGTGTTCATGAACAACGGAATTTTGAAATGTTCGAATCCTCGGAATATCTTGGAGCTGGTATTTTATATGAGCAACCATACATTGATGACATTTTTGACAATTAATTTTCTGATATTACTTCTCGTTCGTTGCGTATTTTTTGAATTCTTTCAATTTGGTGTCTTTATGATTTTGACAGTTCGTCTTACAGTTTTCACGTTTTTTCTCCTTATTTTACCTAATTTTATTACCTCGATAAATTCTCAGATAATATTTAAATAAAATTGAGCCAAAAAAATTTGATTTAAGTAAAAACTTTAAACAAGTAAATTTTCAGCAGTCCAATAAATTCCAAAAACTTTACAAATTTTGAAAATGTACGAAAATTGTATTTTCCATATCTCCAGTATTCTCATGGAAATGATGTTTCTCGAAAAATTTAGACGATTTTTCGTATCCAGTCGAGCGTACATCGCAGTCCAGTTCTGTTTGGCCATTCCGTCCGATCGAGTCTTTTGATAGTCCCGGAGCATAATCCGTCAGACGCACGCGTCCATATCGCAGGAATGAAAAATTCTCAGCGATCCATTCTCTCGCAGAAAAATCTCGGAAAATTTTTCATACCTCGAGAGCTCGCGAAAATTTCCATTGAAAATTTGTCTCGGTTTCTTCTCTCCTTTCCACTCTTCATCGTCTTTTCTTCATCAGCATACGATCTGCATTTTTACGAGTACGAAAAGATATCCCGAGCCATGCCAAAACGTGACAAACGATCCTTCACTCGTTCTCTCATGAATAAATACGCGAGAGAGAGAGAGAGAGAGAGAGAGCGCATCGAGCGAAAAGTTCGCGATTTATCTTGTTTCTTCATTTCCGGCCCTCGGTAGTTGCTCGTCCGATGGAAAAGGTAGAAAGAGGAAAAGAGAGCCCGGACGGCGACGGACGATCCCGAATTCTCCGAGCTAATCTGAAAACTATTTAACGGCCGAAAAGCGCGGTTATCGCCGATTAATTACAAGTTGTACGGAAAGTCTGGAAGCTCCGAGTTAACTTTGAACGCCAGAAGCACTTGGCTCTTTCCCCGTTCATCCGCACTTTCTCTCACATATACATATACATATACATATACATATACATATACATATACATATACATATACATATACATATACATATACATATACATATACATATACATATACACATACGCTATCTATTTATCTCTCTCTCTCTCTCTCTCTCTCTCCTAATTCTCTTTTCTCTCTCATTTCGCCCCATATACTTTTTCGAGTACTCGCTCTCACCGTCGGTAATTAATCGTTCTTAAACGAACTCTACTCTCCAACTAATTGCCTGCTTACTCGCTCGATAAATAACCGGTTTATCATACGTTCTAAGTCTGAAAAATGCGGGTGAGCTTATTATATCCTTTTCCGTTTCACGATCTTCCAATTTTTGCACGATTCGCGTTTTTTTTTATCTGCGTTATTTTCTATCAGTGACATTCTTGTCATTGAGCAATTATTTATTATTATATCTTGTGCTCTCTTTTTTACTTATTGTCACATTCTTCATTGGAGAACAACGAGAAATTAGAAAATTGAATTATGATCAATTTTTTATGGATAATCAAGAGGAGTCTCGCGATTTTTCTCAGCAGGCTACATTTTGCATTAGAATAAATCAATCACGTGTATACTCTCTGGAAATTACATGTACACATGAAAAACAGAGTTCAGGAATGAAATGCAGAAAACGAAAAATTCATAAAATTTTCTGAAAACAGTGATTAAAAAAATATTCGAATCCTGCAAAGCGAGTGACTCTCTCGATAATAAAATCCGACCGTAGATCTCTCCATGATTCATAATCTCGAAAATCGCATTATTGTCATTTTAAAAATCTGATTTTGAGGAGGGAGTTCAGTGACTTTTTGACCCGAATTTCCTCGGGATGTGTGCTCGTACGAGCAAACATAAATAATATACGCGCACGCAGACACCGCACGTGTGCGAATGCGGAGAAGAATGACAACGACCGGAAATATTCGCTCGTGGTGTTTCGAACCGGTTTTGCGCCTAGTCCAAGGGACAATGTCGCGAGAGCGGTGAGCCTCTCGCATTGGTGGGTGGACGGGTTCGTCTGCTGCTCTTCCACGGGTCGATACCACGGGTCATACTCTCTCTCGCTCTCTCTCTCTCTTTCTCTTGATATTTTACTTTTTCTCTTGCAATTTTCCCTTTTTACTTTTCTCGTCATTTTTATATTTCTTTTGATTGTTCTTTTTTTTTACGTACGCTTTTCATTACTCTCTGAATTTGTCTCTTTAATTCTTCCGTTTATTTTCACTTTCCTATCTCGTGCAAAAATCGATACATAATTATCCTCGAGAAGAATTGAAACAGTTTTTTTAAAAAAATGTAATACACGTTTTATATAATATATTCGATGGTTTACTAATTTTACATCTTCTTTGATTTTTTTCCCATTTATTTTTTCGTTTATGAAATTCTTTTGACATTTCTTCCTTTCGCATATTCTGCGTTTTTCATTACTCTCTGAATTTATCTCCAGTTCTCCGGCGCTCTTTTATTCTCTCGTTCTCTTTTTCTCATTTACTTTCCTGTCCATCTCCGGCAACCATCGAGAATTTTGCATAACCTCCAACGCACTTTTCATTCCGCGATCAGGAAAAACCGTTATCAACCGACGGAGAAATCACGTCGTCCTTTCGATGTCGAGCGAATATTCCGGTTTGTGAGAATTGGAAAAATAATCACTCTGGAACAATTGAAACAATTCGTAAAGAAAATTTAAATACGCGATTTTTCTATATTTTTAATCTTTTCAGTATTTCTATATATTTTTTCATTATACATAAGTTTCGTTGAACATTTAAATTTCGTTAGTTCATTTTTTTTCGATTCTTTCAAATATATTCTCCATATGCACATTTGACTTTCAAAACCTTCGCGAAAATTCACATCGAATTTAATGAAAATTAATTCTTGCTAAAATTTTCATAAAATTATTTAAAGTTTGTTAAAAAAAAATGTAAATGGTGAATGAGAGATTGCGCAACGAATTCGTACGAAACCGAGCAACGCATTTTTACGGAATTAATTTCTCAAGCCCGCCGTGACGAATCGACGAAATTGCACATCGTCGTCAGGGAATAGGATTGTCGGGGCTCGAACAGGCTACGTAACGCCAGGAAATTACGAAGCTCCGATTTGACCAGAAAGCCGCGCTCCCATATACTGTATTCTCTTCCTGTCCATCGCCTCTTCGCCTCACCCTTCATTTCCCTATCACCCTGCGGTGCAAAATCACTTTTTCCATCTCTCCTCGTCAAATTTCAAACTGCAAAACTTTTCGTTATTTCGTACTTCAGTATTTTCATTTTATCCAGGTTGAATGAAAGAAATGAAACCAATTCAATTTTCAGAAAAATGAAGCGACTATAATTAAAGCGATTATAATTAATTCTGTTAAATTTTTTTGAAGCAAAATATCAAAAGAATTTTTAACGTAAAAAAATATTTAGATAAAAATGATTGGTAAAAAAATAGAGAAAAAAAAGTGCATGATTCGAACGATTTTTTCTCCAATTTTCGAAGCATCTTTCATTACTACCTAATAACTTTCCGGCAATTTAAAGAGGTAATTTGAAAAACATTTTACCGATTTGACTTGGCATCGCGGACCGTAAATTTACGACGAACGCGAATTAATTTGGGCTGGCGTGAGCGAATAATAAGATATGGAGGAAATTACGATAAAATATGGGTAAATAATTTGTCGGAAATCGATCGCGGTTTTGGTTTCCAAGGAGGATCATCAGCGTGATCAGAATTGATAATTTAAAAAATTACAGGACCGTTCGGAGGGCCGGCAAAATATTAGGAGCTGACGAAAAAAAAGGAACGAGTTTTTTATTCGTTACTTTTTTTACGTCACTTTTTTCCTACCTGTATAAGGACACATTTAATGCAAAGAATGGAAATAAAATCCAAAAACATTTTTTTCTCATTTTTGATTTTTTAAATTTATATTTTAATGCCGCATGATTTTTTTACTGATTCAAAGACACATTTTTTATGAGAAAAGAGAGAAATATGAAGCTGAAAAAAAAATCTTTCATTTGTGAATTTTTTAACGTCGTATATTTTTTTTTACGTGCATGTATATTAAAGAGACATTTGATGTAAAAGCTGAGCGAGAACAAGCACTCTCAGGAGACTTGTCGAATCGTGATGAGACTGGAGTAAACGAGAAATAAAATGTTATAAAAGACAGAAATGGAGAAAAAGCGAGAGGCCTGTAGTGAAAACTGGATTACTGCTCCTTCGGGTAATAAATAGTGAAAGAAATAGGAGCGAGTGGACAACGAAGTGAGAGAAGGGTCGAGAATATTATGCGAATATTTTCGAAAGAAATTTCTTTCTGACGAAAAAAAATTTTATCAGAATTATGATTATTATTGACCTTACTATTTGAAATTATGTATTTTTAGTTTTTTTTTTCTTTCGGCTATTTATTTTAAATTGATCCATTTTTAATTTTAGTCTTATCAAAGATGATAAATCATTAGATATTAAAACAAATTTCTTTCTCCAACATACTATAATAATTAATTTATTGGATAAAAAAATAATTACTTGTTGAAATTTTTCGTAAAACGTTCACAGATCGAGACTCGCGACATTTTAATGTCTCGATTCCTCGGTTGAGTCATCCAGGCTAACTGGAGAGATTTAATACGAACCTTGATCCTTTTGCTTATTCACATTGCTCAGCGGACAAAAGCCCAATTCTCTCATCGCCAGTCTTCGTTACTTTTTCTTTTTCTCTATTTTTTTTGTCTCTCGATACTTTTCTCTTTAACATATCCTTGAGGCTCTCCCGCGGATTCCGAATGTCATCGACATTAAATGAAAATAATGCCGGATAAATATAACGTGACTCTTTAGAGTTCAAATTATTATTTTTTTTTTCTCTTTTTGTTTTCTCTTTTTTTTCACTGAACAATCGGACTAATACGATCAGGACGAGTGAATCGATCTTCTCTTGAGATTATGAGAAATGCTTTTTTCTTTATTTTCTCTTCACCGCCCGGAGCATCCTTTCTCGCACTCTCATTGAGCGATCATCAACGCTACATCTTTATTCACTCGAAGTAATTCGAGGAACAGAAAGTGTGCTCCGAAATTACCAAAAAATTAGTTCAACGTTGAAAAAACCATCAGAAAAATTCTAAATTACTAGCTGGGGAGGTTTAAAAAAACTAAAATTTAAAAAACGAGTTTTTATTACTCATCAATTTTACGTTATTAACGTGAATTGGTTTTAAGATCGAGGAAAAAAAATATTTCATCAATCACAAAACACTGACTATACTCACCATATGGTCGAATCCTTGGCTCAATAACTCCCAATAAACAAAAAAAATATTCAAAAACTGAATTTTATTTTCAAGAATATAAATTTTAAAAAAATTCCATCCTCAATTTTCCACCATATGAAAAATTTCACAAAACTGCTGAAAAATTCCTTTTTCACCAAAAATTGACAGTCTCCCCATTAACTGATTACCCGAGTCTGTTGCTCTCGGAATTAGCGAATCCGTGTGATCTCCCAGCATAATGCCCGAATTCTGTGAGAACGTAAGATTCCGTCTCGTTCCGTTCTCTTCTCCCAAATGCATTTCGTGCATTGTGCCTTCCACTCCCTCCCTCTCTCTCTCTCTCTTTCTCTCTCCTGTATGCCTGTAAATTCACGTGTGAGCGCATCAACGTGTGTGTACAACGAGAAGGGAAAATCCTCATCCCCTTAAGACCTTATCCGATGACAAAGAGGCTTATTTACTTTGTTGTTTCAGTACGGTAAGCAGCTCAGGGAGAACTACAGGGCTTTCAAGAACAAACAGTGCGATCAGAACAACAGTGGAACTACCAAGGAACAGTACACCAGCTACAATGTAACAAATGTGAGTCTCTCTTTACTTTATCTTTACATCCCTCGTTCTTCATTATCCCTATCGTCATTGTTCTTCTACCTCCCATTATTGTTATTACTATGCTATATTATTATTATTATTATTATTATTATTATCATTATTGTTATTATTATTATGGTTGTTGTCAGCATTATTAGTAGTATTAGTATAACTGCCTTATTACTATGTATTATTATTGTTCTTATTACGACTCTTCTTGGTAATATCTCGAATTACCACCTTGTCATTTCAACGTGCGCCTTCTGCACAGCGAGTCCAATACGATTTTAGGGCGTAAGTTTCGAAACTCGAGTGTTTATTCATTCAAATATTTAAGGGTTTTCTGTAGGATTTTTTTTTTTGAGTGATTAATTACTCAAAGTTTGAGGTGGCGAGAAATTTTAGCAAGAAGTTCGTCTAAAAGGGTTTTAAATATTTAAATAGGGTTTTCAGTATATTTGTTGGAGGGTGTTTGATTATTCAGTGAGTTGGAGTTTTTGAGGATGTATTCACGAGTATTCATGAAAGATATTAATAATTGATGGTGTTTTTTTTTTGTAATTAGAACGTTTTGAATTTATTATAACGTTGTGAATTCAATTGGGATGACTTTTGATAGATAACGGCAATGATTTTCAGGTGAAGTAAAAACAAATGATTTGCTTCTTTTTCGATGTCACGACATGGATTTTATTTTCGGATTGAAAATATTTGCATTTTGCATTAAAATTTATTATAGTAGAAAAATCGAAAAATCTCGCTTATTGCATCTCGTAGCTTAATTTTTCGGGATGATCGACAGTCCTCCGAACGTATTCCCGTTTTATTTCCACCGAGTAAAAGTATTATGAGCGAGTTAGGCGAACGAACCGGTTGTCTTCCTTTTTTTTCCTCTCTCCTGATTCTCTTTATTCCTCTCGTTCCTCCGGTCAGTGTTGAGTTTCGAACAGCAGGGGGCGCAACCGAACGAGCGATGTCAGCAACAGGCGAGGACTCGCGAGATCGTCATCGCGCGTATACACGAGCTCCCAATGTATCCGATTTCGATTCGAGAGATATATCGTCTTACAAATTCACCACTGAAAGCGTACTCTTCATATTAATTATTAAAATCGCGGAGAGAAAAATTCCTTAAGGAATTACGAGAACCTCGGGAAAGATTTTTCAAAGTTTTTATAATTATTTAGTAGAAATTTAAAAGTGATTCTTACCTCATTTTTCGTAATTCTTAAAGTGATTCACTTCAAATTTAATCAATCTAATTTTAAGAAATTCTTCGATTAAAACGTAAATTAAAATTCTAAAAAGGACGATTAATTTTTTAAAATCTTATTAGAATTTATTCTAAATTTAATGTTTAGTATTTTTAAACTCAATTCTTACATGAAAGTGTCAATTGAAGTTTTCTGAGAACAATCTTTCAAAATTTAAAATAATTTCAAATGCAATTTTCAAAAGAATCAAATAGTGACAATTTTCTCGTTGCAAAATTATGCAGCGACTGGAGAAATGTTCTGAGATAACGATTTAAAGAATCGTGATTCGATCATGGCATTTTTTTATCGTCGATGCATTCGTGCGTGTACGTAATTGGGGAGGTTTCGTGCTCTGCGAATTCGATGGACGATAATGGGGCAGGTACGAAGCGAGACCGTCCAAACGTTTAGTTCCTGCTTCCTAAGGGCGTGACTTACTGACCCAAACATTCCGGAACGAGGGTGACTAAATACCCCAAGAGTCTGAATTACGAGCTTTTGGCCTGACCGTACGGAGCTCACATATTTTATTTCTCAATAAAGTTAAACGTTTCGTATCTACATTTAGTTTACATTGACTTGGATTTTTTAAAATCTTTTTCACCTCAATTCAATCCTAAAAGAATTTTAATATATGTATTTCTTATTTAAAAAATTATTTATCCAAAATATAAATTTAAAAATTAAATTTATAACAGCTGATACTTTCAAAAATTTTACAATAATTTTTACGTAAATTCGAAATAATTAATAAACACTAGAAAGTAAAATTCATTCGATTCACTGGATAATAATTCTCTCTCGTCGTATCGAAATTCAAATAAATTC
Organism: Cremastinae sp. B BG-2022a; assembly: GCA_030522605.1. Taxonomy (NCBI): domain Eukaryota; kingdom Metazoa; phylum Arthropoda; class Insecta; order Hymenoptera; family Ichneumonidae; species Cremastinae sp. B BG-2022a. The sequence goes on along the minus strand of JAPYYX010002157.1, from coordinate 11,386 downwards.
CACTGATTTTTGACACAAGAGCACACACAATATTGGTCCCATTCGCAATTTCATTACGTGCATCACAATTTAGACATGTGTACACAAATAAGTGGTAAAAAAAATAAGCAATTCTCAGGAGGGTAGAAAAGCCGGTAGTCGGTAGTAATTTAGTTTCCATCGTGCGAGACGAGGAGAGAAAAGACGAAGAAGAAGAACGGGAACGACGATGGCGAATGCAAATTGCTTCAGGTGCAACGAGAACTTAATATTCAGAGTGCAGTGGGCTCGTTTGCGTTCCGAGTGCAACGACTGTGTATATACGCCCACGTGTACAAAAAAAGAAAGAAAAAAAAAATAATACACCCAGCACAGAAACTGAAAAAAAAAAAAGAAAAAAATTTCATCGAGTGACGGAGAGACACGAGTTGGTCAAAATTCACGTACAAATTTGCTCGAAATGCGCCCTTCTCACGTCCAGCGGATCGATAGAGATCGTGACGTTTTTTTCTTTCTCCGAGCAGTCGTTTCGTATGGACGTAGAATGCTTGTGCGATAAGTTGCGCTCTCTGGCACGCATCGCGCATTTTGTCGCTCGCTGGTACGATATTCACCCTCACCAGCTCGTTAGCATTGTTCCCAGACCACTTTTCTTCTTCCTCGATGACGAGAAACAACGACGAGCTGTTGCTCTTAAAATGCTACGTTGAAACAAAATTTATTTAACGATTCGTTCGAAAAAAAGTAAAAAAATAAATAAAAATGAGTAAATATTATCTACAATTAGATAATTATTATTTTTTATTTTTTTTTTGTAATCTGAAAAATCAAAAATATAAATCATACCAATAAAAAGAAACAGCAAAGTCTGATTTAAAAAAATCAAACGCAGACGATTGTACGTGATCAAGACTTCAAATAGAAATTGAAAGTAGGTCAAAACGAAATGATAAAATTCCAAGAAATTAGTGACCTGATTAAATGATTCATCTGTAATATTATTTCTATAGAATTTTACACATAAAATCCTGGAGACTTTGATGCATAAAATAAATAATATTTCATTGCTCACGATTCTTATCCATGTCTGTGCAAATATTTGTTATTTACTTTATGGGCACGTTAATTATGAACTTTGATCAACGTGAGGTTTTCCTGCTTCTGTTTCACTCACAGAACAAAATTGACGTCATCACGAACAAATATTTCACTTGAGTCACGAAGTGAGGATAAGAAAAGTAACGACGAGCAATTTTACTTATCAGATGATTATTTTATCAAATAACATCCCAAATTTTACTGCAATAATTTAAATATGTCACGTATAGCAAAGATATTTAATCGTTTATTTTCTTAACTCAAACGTTGGATAAAATTCCATGAAAGGAATTTTTTAACAACACAGTACGTCGCTGCTCACATCTTTTCCTGATAATTTATAAATTCAACAATTTTCATTATCATCGTGAGAGAGCTTCGTTGCTTTTAATTCTAACAAAATACTTTTTCACCAATAGTTGCCGAAAATTATTGAATCATTTTTGGAAAGTTCTCTACAAATATATCTGTCGTCTGTAAAATTATTTGAACGATTTAATCACTAAGCGAAGAAAGATTTTTGAGCATGAATTTCACAATCAGGAAAAATTCCAAGGAAAATGGCGTGAGAGGGTGAAAATTTTTTGAAAAATAAAAGAAGAAAGGAAAAAAGGAGGAGACGAGGTAACGACGAGATCGTCGACAGCGGCGACGCTCCGGGCTCAAGGGAGAAGGGGGAGTTAAGTAACGAGGGAAGTTTTCCCGAGTGGCCACTCCTCGTAACTCGATTTTCGAAGTGACCCCGGGCATACACCGGCGCTCACCTTTACACACACGTCCAAACACGGGCAAAAACACGAGAGTTACAAGATAGGGAAAAAGAGAGAGAAAAGAGCGCCAGGGAAACCTTAAAACATTGCTGCACATTCTGCAAGCTCGAGGCTAAAGTGTCGAGTCCTTATCGAGCGACGAAAAAAGTTTCGCTCTTTTTTACGAGCGTGACGCAGAGATAGAGAATTTTTCTTCCTCATTCTATTTGGCGAAAAAAAAATTGCAGTTCCTTTTTTGTGAAAAATTCAATCAGATGTTCCAATCGTCTGGGAAAAACGTAATTGAATTAAAGCATATATATGCTTGAATTTATTGAATGCTCAGGTCTTGAAAGTATTCGAGTACTCGATCATTTTTTCATTCTTGTTTTATCTGAGAATATTTTTTTCGAAAAAAATATAAAATACAACTTCTAGAATAACAAAAAAAATTTATTTAAGTCGTATACCAGTACATAAAGCACTATTGACTAAAAAAATCCATAAACCGTATCTGTAACATCCAAGAATAAAAAACTCCACTTTGACGATATCGTAACAATTTCGAAATTAAATAAAAGAAGAAACGATGAGCAGACTGCAAAACAGGTGAGCATACAATACCTAAAAAAAGCCATAATAAAATAAATAAAAGGTACATAAAAAAAACAATAATAAGAAAAAAATAATAAAACGATGAAAAGTGCTCGAGTAAAATGACCAGTAACTCGGTCCAATAAAATCAGAAGCGTGAACGCTTGGATGATATTTCGACTTGAATAAAGGGGCCAGACGATATTTCTCCGTCTCATCGTTCATCCTCTCTCGCGACTGTCTCGGAAAATTCTTACATCCCGAAAACGTATGTATACGAAACGAAGCTCAGAGTCGTCAGCTTTCTCTCGTCTGCTCTTCCCTTCCCTTGCTCTCTCTCTCTCTCTCTCGTCCTCTGAATTTCCACCCTCGCTTTTCTCTTTCCTCTTCCCTCCTCTCTTCTCGGCGTAGGTCCCTTTCACCCTTTATCTCGTTACGTCATATCAGCTTGGCTGCAGTTAACAGGCTGCTCATATAGACCCCGCTAGACGTTAAACTTTGACGATCGTCGTTGCTTTTACCAACGCCAGACGTCGTATTTCCCTTAACGAGTCGGTACCTTCACTCACTCCGTATTTTTCGGTCACTTTTTTTCTTCTCTTTTTCCCTTGAATTCTTCCTTTCTCCTCCGGATCTTTGTGCGGCGGTGAAAAAATGTCGAATATAGTTTTGTATCGTTAAAAAAAACGAGTTTTCTCTTTTTCGATCGTTTCAATTTTTTTTTCTTCACTGTTTTCTTATTCTTGGTTTTATTTTTTTTTCACTCTTTTGCTCTCGATCGTCGTATAAAAATGTTGCCGCTTTTTTTTCAAGTTTTCTTTTATTTTCCTTCTCAAGTTTCTCACATTTTTTTTACTCCCACGTCAGGAACAATAACCCCGTGCAGCTCGTTATTTTCAACGCTCGTCGCTGCAACGTGTCCAGAAATACACGTCTTGATGCGCTTCTTGACCCAATTTCTCCTTCGAGATCGTTGATCGAGACTGTTCATTCGATGTATTTGAATGTAAGTCTTGTAGTCAACTAGTTTTGATGCCTCACCGATCGGAACTCTCTTACTTTCAATCTTTCCAGTATTTTTCCATTCCGAAGCAAAATGTATCGGAAATTTCTAAAATTACTTAAATTCACGCATTTTATTAAATTTGTACATAATTTTCAATTCACAGAAAGCAGATTTTTAGTTTACTGTCTGCACCGACTAAAAACTCTATTATCTACACGAAATTTATTGAATTTACATTTTCTAGATAATTCATTTTTAATTGAAATTCTGCCCAATCTTTTTCACAAAATGTCAAATAAGTAAAAAAAAACTTGAAATCAAATATATTCCAATTTCTTCAATGTTCCATTTCTTATTCTTAATCTCTTGTTAATAAGCAGAGAATTTTTTCATAAAATTTATGAATTTCCTATTGTTGTTGAAAAGAACTCGGTTTCTTTTTCCAAAAATGTCCAAGTCTGAAAATTTTGGTCGCCGAGCGCACAAAAGTGAGGTAAACGTGTCGGAAAATCCAAACGACACGGGAGCCTCGGCTTGGATGACGAAGAAAAGGAAAAAAAGAGGTCGGGGGATGAGGATTGAAGCGTCGTCGAGGTGCAGTTAGAGGGAAGTTTTTAAAGTCGAGCGAAAAAGCCCGGTCGGCTGTTGCTACGCGCGAACTATCGACCAGCTTCGTGCGCACGAGGAGAGAGAGAGAGAGAGAGAAAGAGAAAGAGAGAGAGAGTGAGAGAGGAGGCGGAGATAGAGATGTAAAGATATATAGAGCGATAGAAAGATAGAGAGAGAGATAGTAAAAGAGAAAAAGAGAGAAAGCAAAAAAGAAAGATATATAGAGAAAGAAAATAAGGAAAGCGCAGCGGAGTCTCGTCAACGAGTTCATTTTCTCTTTCTCTCCAGACTTGCAATTTCAACTAGAACGAGACGAAACGATCCAAAAACCAAGAAGAATAAGAAGAGATAAAAGTAGGAGAAAAAGAGAGGAAGAAAAATAACTGGAAGTTGGAGAAAAAGAGGAAGTGAAACCGAGAAAAAAAAAACGAGAACCGAGACTGAGGAGACCGGAAAGATAAAAGAGAAAAATCTGAAAAAAGGAGAAAGAAATAAAGAGTGAAATCTCGGTATGAAGAGTGTCTTGCGGAGACGGCACGCGGTTTTCCAACGAGACACGCACAAGACTGATAGGAAGAGGAAAAATAAAAGAATAAGAGAAAGATTCAATGCGGCCTACCGTTCATTTATTTCCTTCTCTTTTCTCATTTCGCTTCACTTTGCTCGTTTTTCCTTTCTGTACTCGCAGCCGGAAATCTCGGATTAATGATTTTGCTGACGCGATTTCGAATCTTCTCGTTACAACGATCTGTCACGAGTTCGTTACGTCAGTGACCGATAGAAAAATGTTAATAATTTTTTTCCGAAGTGTACATTTAGAAAAAAATGCTAAACAATTGCAAAATAAAATTTCCGGAAATTGATTGTAAAATATAATAGTGAAAAAAGTTTAATCAGCTGTCATCTTGTTTTGAATCCGGAGACATGTGTCATCCACGTCGATGTTTTTTTTTCTCATGATTTTTCCGGTTTTCGTTGCACAATATGAAGCTTTTTTTTTCATCCGCGTCTCGCGAGTCTAAACATGAGCAGCATCGATTCTGCAACTTCCGGCGCAGACTGCTGCCATACTTTCCCAGACGAGTTGACACACTTTCCACATCCGTCACGCTTTTTCGACTAAACTTTTTCCTCGCGGGCGATCCTTCGCCCTTCGCGATGCGAATTTTGCGGATTAACGTTCACTCGGTGTTTACTGACTTTATTAGCGAGTCGAGCTTTATCAGCGAGTTGAAATTTAGTACTGAAGGAGAATGGGAAAAGAGCTCGTAATTTAGAAATACGAGGCAGAGTAAAATCCACCAGGATGTGGGGATTTCGTGTTTGTTTTGAGGAAAAAGGAAAAAGACGAGAAAAGTCGATTGTAAATTCGCTAGCGTCGATTTAACCTAGCACTAAACATCATTTTAGTTGATTATTAAAATACTTTCACGAATGAACCAAGATTTTACGGTCTATCAAGTTGTCAATAGGATAATTATATTTTTTCTTTTTATAAGCCTCAAACACTGTAATAACATACACTTGAAAATTTTTAAATAATAATCTAGTTGGAATTAGTTCTAAAAAAGAAAAAAATTAGCTTAGATATATTTTAATACTGCACTACGAAACAAAATCTAGCAGGATGCAGAAATTTTTGATTTTGTTTTGATAAAAAAGCCAAAAAGTTCATACTGAATTTATCTTCGGTGTTGAGAGTTGGCACTAAACATAATTTAGTAATTACTAGTTTACTAATAATAATTACTAAAAAACTAAAATATGACGGATTAACTAATCAACACATTGCAATGATTTCTACGTCATTGTTTATTTTTCATAATGAAAAAAGTAAAATCGTTTTAGTTAAAATTGTGCCCATTTAGTACGAAAAATCTTGAGGAAACTTGTTTAGTTGTTTTTTAGCCTCGAGCTACCCTTTGTTATTTGTTCTTGCTCTCCCCCGTTGAACCAAAATATAAAACAAAAGGGCTAATGAAACGTATACTGTACCGGAAATGTTGTTTTTTTCTTATTCAAGTAAATTGAATAGAAAAGTTGCGCAGAGGCGAGAGGGCGCATAATCCAAACAATTAAACAGGTCAGGTGGATGGGATGTAAGCTTCTATGATTGGGAGTAGTTACGTGTATATCTGGAGACGCGGTGTGTGCGTAATACTCGCTCGGATAACCGTGATGCTTTCGAGCCGAGGGGTAATTGGGATGCGAGATGGCGGCGGCGTCCGCTTCGACGATGCTCCTCTCCTCAGGCTTGAACGCTCCGGTGCGCGAGAGCGCGACAGCCGCTCGCATTATCGAGAGATCCAAACCTTGACCGAACTAATCTCCCTCGCTTGTGCCCATCCTGCGAACGAGAAGAGCCAAAGGAGAGCCTTCAGGGCTGATGAAATATACGGACAGGCCTGCCATTTCCGCTTCGCGTCTCCTTCGTCCTTGGCGCCATATTGAATTTCCAGTTTTTTATCTTTCATTTCCTATTCGATGTTTTCATTCACGGCAATGTGTTTCTATCGTATTTTCGGTTATTATTTTTGGATTTGGCTGATGAAATATATCGACAGATCCGCCATTTCCGGCTTGTGCTCTTCTTCGTCCTCGGCGCCATGTTGGACTCCGAGGCGATTGTTTTTTGTTTCTTATTTCCCTTCAGATGTTTCATTTAAGAAAAATGATTTTTCTGGTTGTGTTCCGTTGGTTTTATGATTTTTGGATTTTGCTGATGAACGACAGATCCTCCATTTCCGGTTTGTGTTCTTCGTCCTCGACGCCATATTGGATTTCGAGTTTTTTTATTTTTTTTATTTTCCTTCAATTTTCGTTCAATACAATACATTGGATAAAACATATTGAATTAATAATTTATTAAACTCCTATAAATAATGAATGTTTTTTGTTCATACCGTCCGTACATTGAAATCTGACCACCGGGGTGAAATAAATTTACCCATCCATTTATCTGTGCAACGGCGCACCGGTGACGCTCCTGGGTTGCATAGAAATTTTTAATTTAGCTTTACGACCCCGCAGAGACATTTTTCTTCGCGATCTCTTTTCGAGCGCACGGTTTTCTCGCTCTCTCTCTCTCTCGTCCACCGGAGATCGAGCTCGTCTTCGCTTATGAATTCTACACGGGGAAGGCTTTCTCTTCCTTATTTCCGACGTCTCGTTAACCGAGGAATCCCCAGGATACGAGACACGAGGATGCAACGTGAAAACCGGATTTATAGGCTAAAAGCTCGAGACAAGATTTAACCAAGGATTTTGGCCATCTCTCTTATTTTTATTTCTTTCTCTGTCTCTGTTTCTGTCTCTCTCTCTCTCTCTTTCTCTCTCTGTATATCTATTACATGTCTATAGACACTTGAAATATATATTTCTTTATCTATGTGTCTTTCTCTTTCTCATCATTCTCTTCCTCATCCTCTCTCTCTCTTTCATTTTGAGGTTACGAGAGGTTTTATCCGAGCTTACGCAACTCCAGCCTCTCCGAAGCTACATCAGTAAATTAAACCCTCTCGTATACAAGAGCCCTGATCTCGAATAATCCGGAGAGAGACTGAAGTACGATCGAGGCAATAATAGAGTCGTTAATTAGGATTTTCGACGAGAACGATATACGAGCTCTTGTCCACTCTTCTGAAGTTTTCAATATCGATTTATACATATCAGCATTCTTTATCGTCCAACGTCAAAATTCAGTTTTGGAATAAAATATTTCGTATTTTTTTAAAAAGGTAAAATAGGGAATTTCTGGTCGGAATATTGAAACGAGAATTTAAATAAAGTCGATTATTTGATTTTTTTTCTAGCTTAGATTAAAATATCATTTGTTGATACGAAAATATTCAATACTTTTCGATAATTAACATATTTCTTCAAAAAATGTTATAGTAAAGAGTTTCTGGTTGGAATATAGAGAGAAGATTTCATATCAAATTAATTCTGATTTTTTTTTCTAATTTACAGTAAAATGTTATTTTTTAATAAAAATATTTAATACTTTTCGATAATTAGCATATTTCTTCATAAAATGCTATAGTAAAGAGTTTCTGGTTGGAATATTGAGAGAAGATGTGAAACAAGATAGACGTGAAAAAATGGAAAAAGGAACAGTGGAAGGAGGAAATATGAGAGAGTGAGAGAGAAATGATGGGAAAAGTATAGCATGGCTTGGATGTATTTTGGAAGAGATGAGGTTGTCAAGTGGAGCACTGGAGTCAATTGTCCTCTTTCTTCCTTTCTCTCTTTCTTTCATCTTGAACTCTCTTATTTCTGTCTTCTCTCTCATTCTGAACGTGATCCGACTTTGTTCTTCCTTGGAATATACTCGAGAAATAAAATGGAAAAAGAGAGAGAGAGAGGGAGAAGAGGGAGGAAAAAAGCGATTTTCCGTGACCTTCCCTCTGTCTCCGGAAGTGAACGCGAGATCTCGCGTTGTCTCTTCGTGTCTCTGTCACTTTCTTTCCGAAACGAAGGGAGGAACGAGTGGAAAATGTCATCTCGTGTCTCTCCGGTCGCTACAGTTGAATCTGAAAAAGTCGCCAATTTTTTACATAACTCACGAACTCTGCTGTGCTAACCAGAAAAATTTGGAACATACTTTTTTAATCAAATCCTTACTCTCAAATTATAAAAAAGAAACCAACTTCAATTATTTTATACTTTTGTAATAGTCGAATTCAATTTACTTCTATTTACTTATTTTATTTACTTTTTACTATTACTATTACTATTTTTTACTATTACTATTACTATTTTTTACTATTACTATTACTATTACTATTTTTTACTATTACTATTTACTATTACTATTACTATTTACTATTTACTTCTATTACTAAATTCAATTTACTTATTGTTACATTTAAAAACTTTGTTTCCGAACATTTTTAGAGAATTTGAAAAATTGTAGAGATAAATTTTCACTCGAGAGAATTCAATCGTCATTTTGTTTTTTTTTAAAATAATTTTGTTCTTTTTTTAATCGACTACGTCAAACATTTTTTAAAAAATGTTCGTCAGTATTGTTGTGACGTGTAATTCTTAACTTGGAAAGTTTCATATTTTTCTGTAAATCGAGAATCTCAGACAGCGGGGGAAATAAATAAAATCTCTTTTCTTCTTGTTATCTTTTTTTCTCGTCTTCTTTTCTTACTCAATCGCTGGCTGGAAGTAAGATATTTCACAAGCAGTAAAAGTCAACGAATGTTCGAGGATTATATTTTATTTCAGAATTTATTAAGAATCTCTTTGAGCTTTGAGACCTGTTCTCTCGTTTTCTCTTCCGTCGTTTTTTTTTGTTTTGTCTTGACTCATCCCTTATAACATACCGGTCGTCTCGCGAAGATCTTAGCAGTGCTCGGATGCTAAAAGAATTCGAAATTTCGCGCTATCACACTTTCATTCGTCTTTTACTCTTCATAAAACTTTCAATCAAAATCTGTAACTCCAAACAAGAATTGCTTTTCCATCCAATTAAATTCATGTAAATTGCAATTTGAATTACAATGCAAAAAGTTTCAGATTTTAATGTCAGCGAGATGAGCCTTTTGAATAATAAAATTCGTTGATTTGTTTTTTGAAATTATTCGAATCATTGTCCAATTTTGGAAGTAAAATTGTAAAATATAGAAATCTGTGATTCAAAAATTAATGAGAAAATAATCCATGCGAGATGAAAAAATCTCAATCCAGATGAGAGGAAAAAAATTGAAATTTCGTACGTGAATCTGATGGTTTTTTAAATTCAAGAGCTCGGACGAGTCTTAGGGGACAGGGACTGTATTTCTGCGGGTTACATATAAATAGCGAAGGTATGAAAGTCTGTATCTGCATACAGCACGATTCTCATCTCTTTTTCTCGGATCCGTATATATTTGTCCTCTTTCATTTCCGTCTCGAATCTCATTCTTTCGATCCCTCGAGTCTCTCGTTCGCCTCGTTCCCTATTTGCTTTTTTCGTCTGAGTCTTCCTCTTTCTCGCTTCTTTCCACCCTTTCATCCGCCTATAGACAGTACACTGACAATAAAAAGTTTTTCGAAGCATCCCAAATATGATTAAAGTTCGAGAAATAATTTATTATTATTATCATTATAATTTAATGAAATCTGTTATTAACAAATTGAAAATATTAGTATGTTTTTGATAATTACTTTCGTGAAAGAAATTGTTCAGGCGGCAAAAATGATGATTGATTAATGTGAGTAATAAATGTTTATGCTCTATTGAAAATATTTTAATATAATTACTTAACATAAACGTTTATGATTTTTTGTGTCTGGAAAGTCGAGTATTTATTCGCGAATAATTAAGAATAAGCCAATGGATAATTAAAGTTTGAAGTATGAATGAACCCAGTCGATATAAAAATGTAAAATAGAGTGGTAAACTTTTAGAGTAGGCTGTATGTATTTACGTGAGGATAGAGGTGTATAGGTGCATAAAGCTCTCTCGAAAGCAAAGCTAGTTTCGTGTTGGCTTTTATACGCACGATTACACGGGACAGAGCGTTGAGCCAAGCGTGGCTATTGGTCCGTGCCCGTACTCCTTTCTATTGCCACCCTTTCTTTTTCTTCCTCGTCCCCGTCTCGGGGCCACCCTCTCGTTTCTCTTTCCAGCCAGACGAGAAAGCGGAGGAGGGACGAAGGAGCGCAGGGCAATCGGGCATAACGGTCTCGTGAATCGCCAAAGAGAATTCTGTATTAGCGTGCTGTAAGCCCCCACAGGCTCGTTTTCTCTCCTCTCTCATTCTCTCTGTTTCTCTCTCATTTTTCCTATCTCGCTCTAGTTTTCCTCTCGTTCTCTCTTCTTCGTACGTTTTCCTTCCAGCTGTACTTTGGGTATACGATAAAGCGGGGGAAAGCTGACGAACTTCTCGGAAACGAATACGAATACCGTGATAGAAGGGGTTGATCTCGTCCTGGTGGACATGACAATACCGTGATAGAAGGGGTTGATCTCGTCCTGGTGGACATGACTTTACTCTCCTCTCATTTATCCTCTTGCTCTCTTTTCCTGGAATATTTTCCTTTCGGGAGTACTTTAGGTACGATAAAGTGGGGGAAAGCTGATGAGCTACATTGCAACGATTACGAGTACTGTGATATAGAGGGGTTGGTTTCATCTTGATGGACTCAAGTCCTCTCCTACCTCAATTATCCCTGTACTTCTTTCCAGTTGCACTTCACGTACCATAAAGGGTAATTGTACTTCAAGTACCAAAAAGTGGAGGAAAGCTAACGAACTTCACTGAGTATGAGAATACCGTCATAACATTTATTTTTGTCCTGTTGGATACAAGTTCACTCTTATCTCATTTTTCCCTGTACATTTTCTCCCCAGTTGTGT
>JAPYYX010002156.1:0-18306 GCA_030522605.1 Cremastinae sp. B BG-2022a | reverse complement strand
CCCCCCCCCCAATTGCGTCTGCAGCCGACTTCAGTCCTAACCTGTATCGCATTCGCACATGTTTGCACATGGGCACGGGAAAACTGCAGAAAACCCGTGTCGATACATTTGGTGACGTCCTTTCTGGATTTTCCGAAGTTATCAAATCTCGAAAAACCCAGAAAAAACCACCTCCCGCTCAGCGCTGACCCGTTAGCCGATGAAAAGTTAAGCGGTCACCCATCCAAGTATTGGCCGCGCCTAGTGCAGCTTAACTTGTGGGACCGCCGAAACTCCACATCGACCACGGGCCTACGACTGTCGGCCGGTGCTTCCTTAATATTTTTATATAATTTGCTGAAAGTTGACTTGTCAATTCCTACCCAGTCTTTTTGTATGTCTTGATCCCTTTTCTTCTCCAGCCCCTCTTTTAGCAATTTTTCAACTTCCTCTGGTTCCACTCCTTCTCTCAAATAGTTAAGGATTCTTCCTTCTCCTACTTCTCTCATGCCTTCCTTCAGCTCCTTCCCCCACTTAGATTCGTTTTTATTACTAAGATTCCTTATTTCTTCCTTCAGACAATTTTTTGGCCATCTTTCCTCATCCATTTCCAGTATTCCTAACAAATAGTCTCCCGCTCTTCTTCTCGCCTCGACTTCAATGCTCTTTTTTCCAGCTTCCATTTTCCATGGGTAATCCGGCGTATTTCTCGCGAGTCCCAGTGCCATCTTAATGTATCTGCCTTGTAGTTTCTCTATCTCCTCCCTTCTTTTCCATGTCCATATTTCGACTCCGTACAGAGCTCCAGCTTTCACCAGGGAGTCCATTAGTTGCATCCTGTATTTTAGGCTGTCGATTTTGGCCCTTGTGAAGATTCCCCAGACTAAATTTGCCGCCTTTTTTGACTTTGCCACTACCATCTCTAAATGTTTTTTTACCGTATTAGTTGTTGTAAACCAATAGCCCAAATATTTTTATTCCTTAACGACTTCCAGTTCCTGTTCCTTGTATTCCCATTTTTCTCCTTTCTTCATTTTTCTGCCGTTCCTAAATACCATTATGTTCGTTTTTTCCTCGTTCACTTCCATTTTATTTTTTGTGACGAATTTTTCCAGCCCTTTTAGCATTTTATTAAATTTTATAATTTTTATAAGGATAGACCGGAGGCAACTCGAAAATCTAAAAATTTGAATTTTAACTTAATTCACTAAATCGTTTAAGAGTTATTATAAATTGAATGACAAATTGTCAGGGATTTTGTATCTCCAATTTTTTTCAATTTAAGGATGCATCGAACAGTCACTCCCAGAAGTAACTTTTCCAACGTGAATCAACAAATATTAACTTTTGTTTTTCCATTAGAAAGTTAACACTTTTTGTTACATTATTCAGAATAATATTAAATAATTTTTTTTAGATATTATTTTAATAATTAAAAAACCAAAATTTCCAAAAATGAGGATAAAGTTCAAACGTCCGAGAAATGTCAAAAGTCGTGAGTCGATTAAAAAAAATACCAATGAACAAACAAAGACCATAGAAAATGTAATATCAATTTTACGTTCTTTTTATGTCCATGAATTTTTTTATGTTCATGATAAGAGACATTTAAATGTGACCTTACATATTGAAATTCGACTATAGTCATCACGAAATTCGCGAAAGGCTTCATCATCTATTATCTTTTGTTTTGAAAGAAATTTCATGTAAAACTGAACACCTAATACGATGTAGAAATTAAAAGTCTAATTGCATTTTGGAAATGACGTCAGTATTATTATTTTTCGTATTATTACAAAAAAAACGTTCGAAAAACCTAAAAATTCATTCGTCAATAACGAAAATCTTCAAGTTTTTACTTTGTAAATCTTCTTCAATCTTTTCACGAATTCACATGCCTGGAAATGGACAAATAATATATGTATACACGCCTTATCAGTCGAATGTTCGCTCAATTCTCTCGGTAGCAAAAGCAAATTATCCGGTGGCTTGCAATTTTTTTTTCAGATAACGCTTCACTGCCAGCTGGAAACTTTTTTTTCGAAAATCCAAACGATTCGACTCTTTTATTCTGAACGAGTTTTGCGATTAAAAAATTATCTTGTAATGTATAATGAGTAATTTTTCACAAAATTAAAACAAAATTTTATGTTTATTGATTTTTTCAATGATGAATTTCACAAAATTATATTGAAAAAATTTTATAATTTTGTTAATACGATTTTGTGATGACAATGACAAAAACAAAATTAATTTCAAATTGAATTGAATTAATTTTTTTTAATTTTGTTGTCAATTTAACGGAAACGTAAAATCTTCTCGATTACAAAATTTCATCACAGTAAAATTGTGCTCAATTCGATAGAAAGTAACCCGGAAAAATTCTCAAACCTCTCGACATCGAAAATCGAAGTCCTCGCACAGCGCGTGTTGTTTCAAGAGTAGAAAATTATGCAACTTAGCGGTAAGGAGGGGTCGCGACCATTTTTTTGCACGGGCGTGTGTAACACGGAAGAACTTTCTTCGTGCCGGGGCTGATTCGCGCCCGAGGCTCCAGTCGCACCTTGCGACACGGATCTCGCGAGGTGCAACGTCATGGATCGAGAGAAACGCACGAGAAACAAAAAAAATACACAAGGAAAAAAAACACTTCTCGGAAAAATTTCGAAAAATAAAAAATTGTTAAAAAAAAATTCAAAAAAAATACAAAATAAAAAAATTAATATTAATCATAACAAAAATAAAAATAAATAATAAAATATTAACAAATTACAAACGAAACTCATCGGATTAAAAAAATGGACAAAAACTCACCTCAATTTTATCGTTCGATTGTTGTTTTTTTTCCTTCCTGTACATACAAAAACTTTTTTGTTCTTCTCGTCGTTTCGTGTTCGCGGATGCGTGCTTATACGCGTGTCAAGCTCACATCCGGCTTCGGATTGCAAAGCTCGCGAACCCGGCGAAAACAACGACGTTACACCGTCGAACTTTTACATCGGCGCAAAACCGTTCGCATTCACTTTCTCACTAGCAACTGGCACGAGGCATTATTCGCGACAGTCCTAAATATCCTTTTCGCTACTCGTAACCCCGGCGTGTGCCTTCCTACTTCTCGCGCGTATACCTTTCTCCGGCAATAATAATAAACTTTTATCGCTCGCACGTTCGCTCAGTGCACTCGTGTCAAAATTTGTTTTGACAAATCTCATTCTTGTCGGATCTTCGTGGTCCTCTTATTTCTTCAAAATTTAAACAATTTTTAACAATTTCTTAAACATATAAATAAAGAATTCAAAAAATTTTTAAATTAAAAAAATGCAGAATAATATGAATAAAGTTTAAATATTTTTAAATCATTTTTAGTGACATTTGTATGCAATTATCGAATACTAAAATTATTAAATCATACTTTATAAAATTAATTTGTAGTATTAAAATTTTATTGAACATTGATTCTGAAAATATAATTAAAATGAAATGGTAAATTAAGAATTGTGGAGGATCAATTTGTTGTTATTTTCAATACTTTTTATCGATTGGATACGCGATTATTTGATTCAGAAAATATTATTGCAGTGAAATGGTAAATTAAAAATTGACGTGCGTTAAATATGAAGATTTTTATTGACGAGCTCTATTGGTTTGCAGAAGTTTTATAAATAGAAATAAAAAATTTACAGCCGCTTCATGTCAAAATGTATATTGATAAGCTTTCTGCTTGAATTTTTAGTCTCTTCGTTGTACGAATTGTCAGGATCATTAGATTACGAGAGTGAATTAAAATTGACGAGCGTTCAATTGCTGAATTCCCATTGACAAGTCACCAAAGTTTTTATTCCGTTAATATTTTCGGTATTTGAACACATTTCGATATTTAATTATTGATTTCTGAAAATACTGAAAAAATAAAATAAATGAAAATTTGTTAACTCATTTGGTCCATCATTTCAATTATAAAAATAAGTCAATTTTCAATGGTTGAAATTTGTTTAAATCAAGCAAAGTCAATTAAAAATAAAATTAATTAATATTACGAAAAATAATTCCATTTTTGAACTTCGCGTAATGCAAACTTGGTAAACCTTTACTCATTTGCATGAGACGAATCGACGCCTTCCTAAAACTGATAGATTATTTTTGTTTCTAGTATGTAATCAAGAAGGTAAATGTATGCGCGAATTATCGTAGAATATGCAAATCGCATTTTTATTCCCCAGTCTTCATCGGTCAAGTGATTATCCTTATCACGTCGTTACGTTCATTGTGACACGTTTGGGATAAAAACGGGTTGAAACTAATTCGAACAATGTATTGGATTCTCTTTTACGTAAACTGAAAAATAAAAATACACATAATTAAAAAATCATAAAATCATAAACGAAAAATATAAAAAAATATAAAAATATTCGACTGATGCCTGAACAATTTGAAAAAATTCACAAATTTCTCGAAAAGATTTGAAACAATAAAACTAATGCATAGATAACGAGCAATAATAAAAAGAATGCAATTATTCTTATTGCACATACACCTCATAAACAAATGACATTGCAATAAATTAAATTAAATTAAAAAAACTAAAATTAAAATAAATCAAATTACGATAAATCCCATAAATGTATAATTCGTTGATAAATGGATAATTTGTTGATAAATGCATAATACACTCTGAGCAAAAATAAAGAATTAATAAGCGAAGATGAGATTCGAAATAAGAAGTTCGCGTCGCACTCGCATTCACCATAAATATTCAATGCAAAGCGAAATATGCGAATTTTGCTCGCACGTATCACAGAGACGAGAGAGTCGTGTGCGCTTTACGCATGGAGAAAATTCGATAACCCAGTTCCGCTCGCTCACGGAGAAATTGCCAACGTTCTTTTTCTTACATAAGGTTTGCCAGATCTCCGGTGAATGCAAAAAATTGAATATGTATCCTCGATATTCCGGGACGTAAAATAATCTACGCGTTTTTGAATAAACCGGTGATGAGAAAAAACTTCAATGTCATGGACGGAAAAAATTGTGAAAAAATTCGCGCAGGTATTTCACGTATCGAGATACATGCTAAGTTGTTGGTGGGCGATATTTTTTGTAATTTGGGCTTCATTGACGTTCTTGGAAGATCTAAAAGTCGATGGAATTTGAAACGTCTGTATAAATTCAAAATTTTTTTGGCATTATCAAAATTTAGCTCAAAAATTAAATTTTTTATTTTTTTAAATTATAAGCTAATTTAAGTTTTTGTTCAGAATTTATTTATTTTTATTTATTTTTTGCGCAAAAAAACATTTTGTGGGAGATTGCACGAAAAATAAATTCCTAAACAAAATCGATTACAAAATTTTTTAAACAAGATTTTAAAAAAATTTTAGTCCGGTAGAGACGAATCACGGCGACATCTCTGTGTGAACGAGTCAAGCTTTTCACCCACCGTGATGAGAATTTCCATCGAAGATCTACAGTTTGCTGCCAACTTCGATTTTAAATTATTTATTACAAAAATTTGTTTATTTTCAATTTTGCAACAATTTAAAAATAATAACGCAAATAAGCATATTTATAAACAATTATTATCATCATCAAGTACAAAATAAACTTCAGATATTGAATTATGTGCATGGCGCCTGGAACGATGGCAACCCGCCTTGCATCGAAGTAACCGCATTTTGCCTCTCATCAGGCGTTTGCCTGCAAGCGGTGAATCTTTCAGTAGTAGCGGCTCTCTGAAAGGGAGGCCGACGATACACGCAAATCATAAAAGTAATGATAAAAATATTCTACATATATTTTACCAATACCAATAAATTTATTTATTATAATTAATATTATAATTTATTATACCAATAAATCAAGGAATTTACGACAAAAAAAATCAAAGCTGATTTACAAATTAAAGATTTGGTTTAATTTTTTAAACAAATGTGTAATTTTGTTAATTTAACGATTAGGATAAAAATGTTGTTTAATATGTAAGATATATATTTGTATACTGAATTGACAGTTTTATCAATGGTGAAAGGTAAATAACCGAGAAAATAGCGATCTGAGGAGCGAATTGTGAAAAATTTTCTATTCACAGGAGCGTGAGAAAGAGGGAAATTGTGTTTTTTTGTCATCTGGGAGCTGTCGATATGACGAATCGGAATCGTGAAGAAACTTTTTTGTATCGCTTGAAGATGGAGCCTGATTGAGCCGTCTTTTCACCTCGGTTCGATGTACGGACACCCACTCAGGAAACACCTACGAGGGTCATGACTCATCCTATTCTTTTTTTCCTTTTTCTGTTTTCCTTCTTCGATAAAAACTCGATTCTGCATGTAAAAACCTTTCATCAATTTTATAAAAAATTTTCAGATTTTATATCACTTAAGAATTCAGGCTGTCACGAATCGTCTCGAGTACACGTTGAAAAAATATTTTGACAATTGATTATATTATAATTTTATAACAAAGGTCGCAAGAAAATTCTTAAAAATAAAAAAAAAAAATTTATAAAAATAATAAAAAATGAGTATTTAACGAGGTTAAATTATTCTTAAATTATTTAAATTATTCAATCAAAATTAATTGCAGATAAAATCTCTTTTTTTATTTATATCAATTAACATTTACGAAATGAAAAAAATTAATACGTATGGAATACAAATATAAATGAATCCAAAGATACGTATATTTATATCGAATAGATCAAAGGATTAACTTTCTCATTTACGAGATTGTGTATTCATTTTCTTTTTCATTTTCACGACAGATGTTCCTGCGGCAGATAAGAGCAGTCACATATGGCGTCAATTTGCCGTGCACAGGTATGATTTATAATATTTTTTATTTCATATCGCAGCTTTATTTCATTTTCTAGGAAAAAGGCGTCGATTTCAAAATTCCATCGCTGATGTACATATGACAAAGCAAAACTAATCTCTGTGCGATCGGATTGACTATGCTGGCTTTTATCACCTATATGTACAATTTTAGATAAATTTTCTAAAACAAATATTAAGTCATCGATTTTGTATTATGAGTCCCCTCCAAAAATTTATGAGTAAAATGAATTTTATTTTATAAATTGGGCAAAATAAAATATATACATGTTTGGAAATATTAATTTTTTGCTGTTTTCCATTGATGAAAAATCTTTTTGCATAATTGAGTCAGAAATTAGGATTCATAAATGAATAGAGATTATCGAAGACTTTTTTTTATCACGTAAATCTCAAGAATCGCAATTTCCATTGTCTCATAAACCTGAGCAGTTTTCACGCATCGTACATGACGATGCATGAAAATCTTTACTTTGTGTATAGTCGGTCGTGTCTGATGAGTTTTACGAGATTTTAAGAACTAATTTTACGTCGAGTCTCCTTTGATCAGAGTTTTTAGATGCTCAGTGGGCGCTGTTTATGGACACATTTTTCCATTCATGAAAACTCGTCTATATTTAGAACGAACTTTAGCAAAAAATTTACCAAATTTTTAATTTTTTAAAAAGAAGTAGAGTGCAAATGAATTAACGTAAAATTATGATAATTTTATTTAACTTTTATTTTAAAAATAAAAATGAACATGTCAACTATTTGAAAAATCGACTTCAAAATCGTTCTAACAAAAAGGATTTGTCACGTTTGTATATGCTGTAAACTTTTATTTTAAAAATAAAAATGACAATGTCGAGTATTTGAAAAATCTGCTGCAAATTTTTTCAAAAAATCTAAGAATAAGGATTTGTCACGTTTGTATATAAGGCAAACATTGACAATCCGTTACCTCATTCATACATTGGTTATCAATTCGTGTATGATGACAAGAGGAATCTTCTTCGAAGCATCTTTGTGACGTCTGGTTGCAATATTTGTATTACGTACGAGCAAGTGACATATTCTTACGCTTTTGAAGACTTTTGAACATTTTTCTTGATAAAATCGTTCAATAAAATTATATTCATGCAGGATCCATTAGTTTCCGTTTTTTTAGTCATAAAAAAAGTTGAAAGATGCTGGATCGAACGAGAAGAAGTTTTGAAAAAAAAGAAAATCGAATAAACAAAAAAAATAAAAAAGCTAGTTTATCGACATTCAAATCGAACAGAGGATATTTAATTTTTTGTTGTATTTTTTCATAATGTAAATTTAATATTAAATTACATAATACAAATTCATCAAAAATTCAACAAAAAAAATATTTTACACTTTCTTCCAAATTTTTTAAAGGTCTAATTTTAAAAGACATTCTTTTAAAACTAGATATTTATTGGGTACTAAATGTGATTAGAAAATTTCATCATGATTTGATTTCACGAATATCGATAATCTTTACGTGCAGAGCACATCCAATATCTGATAATAATCTTGGGAATTTCCAAAGATAATCTTAATAATATACATACACTATGAGAATAGATCGCACAAGATCGAGGAAGTCAACTGCGTCACTGAAAATACCAGAGATGTACTTGCTGCTGAGAAGGATTAAGTAATTGTGTAAATAAACGTGAGAAAAAAGATTTTGTATACAGAGATCCAAGCTCTGTTATGTCGCGTTTAAAAATATCGTCTGACAATTTTTTTACGTACTATCGTCATCTTGTGGAATCGACGTCTGGATCGAAAAGCTTCGTTGCGCGAATCAAATGCCAGACACGAAAATTCTCGGACGTCATCTGTGAACCCCTTATTGAGAAAATTTACGTAAATTAATTACGTTTTTTAATTTTTTTCATTTGGACTTTCAATGTATTTTATAAATTTGTCATAATTTAAGGAGTTTCGAACCAAAATGAGAATAATATGAGAATGTAATGTTTTTTTGTGAGGAAAAAATGAGAATTTCGTAATTTTCGATTTTGATAAAACTTTTTTCGTATTTTAATCGAAATTATGAATTACCTTTTTAATCAAGGTTTCGGTTATTATTTTCGACGATGAATAAAATTATTAAATAATTTGTAAATTGTTCTTTAAAAGCTTTTGCATGAGCCTGGAAGTGTAATGAAAATTTTAGTGATAAAATTATAAAAATTGGTTCAGATTAATTCATCAATAATCAGATTCAAAGTTCACAAACATATTAATAAAATTTGTCGTTCACGTTCTGACATTTACGAAGGCTCGAGAGAAATATCAACAATTTGTCAAAATTCAAGCAATTTGATGTAAAGTTCATTGCCCAGCAAAACGAATTCATATTGACAGACTACAAAAATAAAATAATAAATAAATTACAAAATGAAAAAAATCTCATGTTTCTTCTTTTTTTAATGAAATTGTTAAATTTCAGGAATTTGGTTGTATGTTGAACGAAAGGAAATTCGAAGTAACGAAATCATTACAAAAATTATTTATTATTAATAATACGCATTTGAAAAATTTTTTTTATAAATATAAAATTATAAAATCATTCATTAATTTCAAAATGCAATTGCATTTTTCAAAATTTTTGTCATTACATGCATTGCAAAATTCGGTAAAAAATCAAATCCATCTCACTCTTCAAAGCTCAATACATAGAAAACTTCATACAAAAATATATTTTTTGTTTTTAATCAATCATGAGTACTCATAGATTCGTGTTTATCATTTTGATGAAGGCTGTTCTCATGGGCCATCCTGGCTCTTCGTAGCTGAGCCTTCGTCGAAGAGTGAAAAGTATCGAGAATTCCGAGGATGAGTTCTAATATCGGTCTGTGCTGTGACGATTGATAAACTGGACTTCTCTGGACTCGATGATGATTTAGTCTTTCTTCAACAGATATTTCGATGGTCTCGGTGGGATCAAGTACGCTCAAAGAGAGAACGAGATTTATCTCCAAAATGGAAATTATAGCCAGAAAACCGAAGAAAAATAAAACTTGCGATTTCCCCATTTTTTGATTTTGTGTAATTTTTATTAATTTTTTTTTTGTAAAAAAAAATTTCGGAGCGATCAGTCTTCGACCGATGAAATTCAAAACTGGATTGCGATTCGTTGCTATGAGTTAAAGAAATCAAGAGAAAATGCATAGTCGACGTTCGACACAAAAAACTTACCATCAGCATTTTTTTTGTCTTTTTCGTTTTGTTCTCGCCACGTGTAAATTCTTTAGACGTTCAATCCATTGTACAATATACTTTGCTGAAAATTATTTTTATGAAAAACATTCAAAATATTACCAGACTATTTTCAAATTTTAAATTGTTTTGTTCTTCATTTTCTTTGTCTAATCTTTTTCTGATTTCATCTTCAAGAATCGCAAGAAATGCAAAAGAATGACGTTTCTCGTAAATTCGTCTATTTTTTATTAGAACTACGATTATAAATTGAGATCAGAGTCGATAAAATATTTTTCCTACTCCTTATCCGCTTCATCATCTTCATTATTTGACAATTGCCAGTTGGCCCTGTCTCCTCCAATCACAATGATCGCTGTCACGGGCTATTATTATCGATAAAAATGATGGATTTGCTCGATTTCAACTAAAAAAAATCTAAAAAATGTGAATATAAGAGTTTCGGGTTTTTCGTAAAGATACAACGAGATAAGCTTTTCATCGAAAATGTTACATTTAGTTGGATATATCTTTGATTTTCCTTGTTCGATTATACAATTCTCAAAAGTACTTCAAATAAGAAAAAAAAATCAATAAATATTGAATTTACTGTTTCATCTGATAACAAAATATTGTCATATATAAATATTTTAAAAAAATACTAATAAAAGAAAACAATAATAGATCAATAGAAGAATCTTAAAATGTTAAAAAATAACAAAAGTAATAATTTTTGTATAAAAAGTTAATAATAATTATAATCATTATTATTAGTTGATATATTATAGTTTTATGATTAGGAACGAGTATGATAGCAAACAATAAAGGTTTGAGAAATGGAACGGTGATTTGTAACAATAAGTGGAAATTGAGTGTACGATAGTAATCGCTCTGAAGGCGTTGACGTGTCGACCAGCGTCTGGTGATCGACTGCCGCGCCTCGCGCTGGTATGCAGTCGCGAGGAAGGGATTACACGGAGCTTTCCAGATGATACATCCCACTCCATCAAAATTTACCTCGAAAATTAAATTTTGGCGTTAAATTGTTTAAAATTTTATAAATTTATAAATTTTATTAGAAGAATTAGTCTGACGTGGCTTTATTCAGATTTTATTTTTAACAAAAATATTCAAGTGATATAACTTTCTATACGACGAAATTTCACATTTTTCCTAGTTAAGAACTCCAAAAAAAATGTTTGTCACAATGAATTAAATAAATTGTAAATAAAACAATGAAAAAAAAATTAAAATTACTTAAATTTTGTAAAAAAATTAATAACGTTAGTTTTATCACAATTTTTTTATTTTATATATATTTCATTCATGGAAAAAAGCTGTTTATTATTTATCATTTAGAGTTCGAAAGTCTGATATGCACGAGGCTCTGATATAGCAATCGATCACCGTACTGATTTTTCAACATAAGAATATAAATGATTCTTGCTTGAAATCGCATCATTCCTGACGCATGTGCATCCGATGCATTGTGCACGCGTGCATTCAGATCACTGCAATCTCATCAATCCTGATCCTTTCATCCTTAATCGAGCGTGTATACCAAACAAGTGTACCCATAAGATCTTCCTTCCTCTCGACCTTGCTTTATATTTCATATATAGGAATCGAGCTATAATATAAAATATACAACACTACGAATAAGCAATCGCAAGCTCTCCTCGAAATCAATATGCCTTCAACGATTGTAATCTCATAAGAATATTCAATTTCGATAGCTATTCACTACATTTAGATGAATAAAAAAATTGTGCAAGTCTGAAAAAAAATTAGATTCCAAGTTAAAAAAGAACATTTCAAAAAGCAAAAGTGAATGTAAAGTTTATTTATAACAATAATCAAAAGTTTGAATTAAAAATTGTCTGTTCAAATTATGAATCTATTTAAATTTCAAAAAATGAGTAATCATTCACTGAACTACCAGAATTGATTAAATTAATCACAATTTAGATGAATAAAAAAATTGTGCAAGTCTGAAAAAAAAAATTAGATTCCAAGTTAAAAAATAACATTTCAAAAAGCGAAAGTGAATGCAAAGTTTATTTATAACAATAATCAAAAGTTTGAATTAAAAATTGTCTGTTCGAATTAGGAATCTATTTAAATTTCAAAAAATGAGTAATCATTTACTGAACTACCAGAATTGATTAAATTAATCACAATTTTTAAAAAATAAATTAATTCAATATTTCAAATTCAAATTCAATATTTTGATAAGAAATTAAAGTGCATCGTAAATTTTTTTTTTTCACAAAAAACGTGACATTAAAATCAGTCGCTTTTCGTTTTCTAGAATTTTCTGTTACTTACCGAAAATTGATGACCGATTAAGATTTCCTTCGGGAAAACTTAAAAGTGGGGAAGTAGATTACGGGAAACGGAAGATTGAGGGAGGTCGGGGACGTTTTGATCGATACACATATTTTCCAGCACATTCTCCTAATTCTACGTAAACGCGTATACGCACTCGAGTATCTTCTCTCTTCGTCAATCTTCATTCCCTTTCTCGATTGTCCGCGACCCACTTTTCGCGCTCTTCCTCGCCCGGTCATCGCTGTCCGATCTCGTTCAATCTTTCTCTTTTTTCTCTATCTGTCGCTTCTACGTCCTTGCTAGTACACGTGATCGTACCTCGGAATCGAGGCCGCGACGAAACGAAAATTGCACCGATTGGCTCGAATGAAAAATTCTTTTGAATGAAGAATTTTATTATTTTTCAATTTTTTTCAATTTTTTTTACATGAAAAATTATAGTTTTTAAATATGATTATTGGCAGAATATTTTAATTTTTAATAATCTTCGTCGTCAAAAATGTTCAATACAGTTTTTTAAAATTTCAGTTCGATCGATAATTCATTATTATTTATTTAATTAATTTTTAATTTTTAAATGCTTTGTGCTTTCCAAATTAAAACAATTTTTTTGATCTAATAAATATATTTTTTTGTACCCAATTACCTGATTGCAATTTGACCCGATAAACTTTCTCGAAATTTCTTATCAATTTTATTTTGCTCGTGAAAATGATATAATTACGTCTGCTCACCTTCAAACTCTCCGGCTACTCGAAAATATTCAATCAATCGCCGATTAGGTTCTTGACACGAAATGAAACAATTGAATCTCTCTCTCTTTTGACGTCACAGAATTTTTTATCTTTTTTCAATTGGCTGCCCAATTTGAAAAATAATTTTTTGCAGACTCGAGTTTTCACCCAAAGTAATTCTGAAAATAAACCTCAATAAGAAAATAAAGTATAATTGTTAGATAAGACGAAATTAACACTTCAAGACATGAGTATTTTAGAAGGAGATTAAAATTCGACAAGAAAAAATTCACTCCATAAGCTTTTAAATGAACGTTCCAAGATAAAAAACATTGTCGGGACTAAATATTAAAAAATAAATGGTCGGATAAGAAATTATTCATGCCCGTATACATTTTAATTTTAATACGAGAATCTTGTCATTTTTATTCTCCTACATAATTTCATGCTCTGGAGCATTAAAAATGCATGGTCTTTTTTGGACGCTTTTTTCGTCTGTATACGTAAAATTCGGTACATAATTAAATAGTGAGCAGAGCTTAAAAGATCGTGATCACCACCTTCTTGAATGACGAGGTTTCTGACCGAATACGATTACATTTTTACTTTTCTGTTCTCTGTAGGCTTTTAAAAATAAACCGGATCCACCATACAAGGTGTCCTAGAAATAAATGATCAAATTTGTTTAATAAATAAACTTGATGCATCGCTGCTTAGGAAGGAGCGCAGGCCGATATATTCCATGTACTATGTCTTAGCGTTACTTCGATATGTATAAATCGGCTTTTAATACATACAAATAGATGTGCGTTGTACACCATATTATAGTAAAATTAAAAAATTATAAGGTGCGTATAATGATAACAATGGTTGCAGCATATAGTATAGTCTAGCATAGCATAGAATCGCATGGCATAGTCAGCATGGCATAGCATAGCATGCCACAGCGTAGCATGGTGCGGCGTATACCACAGCGCAACATAGTATAGTGTTGTATAACATACCGCAGTGTAGCACAGCACAACATAGTATAGTGTAGCATAACATACCACAGCGTAGCATAATGCAACATAGCACAGCGCAGCATAGTATAGTGTTGCATAACATAGCATACCACAGTGTAGCGCAGCATAGTATAGTGTTGCATAACATAGCATAGCATACCACAGTGTAGCGCAGCATAGTATAGTGTAGCATAACATAGCATAGCATACCACAGTGTAGCGCAGCATAGTATAGTGTAGCATAACATACCACAGCGTAGTATCGGACAGCATATCATAGTAGTGTTTACAGAGCATAGCATGGCATGCCACACAGTGTTGCACAACACAGCATATAATGTAGTGTAGCATAACATATAACATACCACAGCGTAGCATAGTGTAGCATAGTGTCGCATAACATAGCACACCACAGCATAGCATAGCGCCAAATGTTGCATAACATAGCATAGTATACCATAGTGTAGCATAACATAGCATACCACAGCGTGTACCAGTGTAGCATAACATAATATACCACAGCGTTTCATAGAGTAGCATAGTGTCGCATAGCATAACGTAGCATAGTGTAGCATAATATAGCAAAGCGTATATTTTTTCTTTATGAACTATGATTATTAGTCAATCACTTATATCTTATACAGAAATGAAGAAAAATTCTTGAATAAGCATTTAGCTTTTTATACAGAGGTGCGTAAGGGTCAATAAATTTTTCTTCATTCACATATGCGCTTTCGAAACTGACCTTACCGCCTCCACGATCTTTCCCGTTAGTTAGTTCTCGCCAAATTCCGACAAGGTGGTATCGTCACCGAAATAGCCGGCATTTGCGTTCGTCTTCCTTTCACAAAATGTATATAGAGTCATTCAAAAATTATTTTCAGTGGTCTGGAAGATTTTGCTATTTTACTCAAAATTTAATTCCAAAAATCTACCAAAATTTCAACGAAATCCTAAGAAAACCAAAAAACGGCGAAACAACCTTGATCATTCAATGACCAATTTTCAAATTAACCAAAAATATAACAATATCGCTGAAACGTCAATTTTATAAATAATTACGCAGCGTAATTGATAATGATGCATTTTCACAATGTATTGCAATGACTTTATCGACTAAATGAGAATTTATGACTCGCATTACGATTCATTCCGATTGTAATTTTTTCGCAAAAGCAAATAAACGATTTATTGTCGACAATTTTTTCAAATTGCAACATCTGGTATCACTGACGCGTTATCTATGTGTTCAGATTGCCAATAAACTTTAAAATGACGACATTCTCGTCTCGACGTTGAAACTCTAATTTCTGCTCGTTTTATTCAGAGACATTTGCGTACCGAGAGGATGAATGACATTCCTCAGATTCGGCGATCGAGCCTCCTGGACCTCACATACTACGGCATTAAGTGGAATGCTGCTCAACCAGTTTAACAATCATTTAACACATTTGTATGAAAATTTTCGACATTTCTCAAATATCGGAAAAAATGAATTCGCATACAAAATTTCTTTCCTTAAAATAATCGAGTACGTCGAATAAAATTTATCATACGAAAAAAGTTAGTCGACACGACTCTCGTTTTCTCGTTGACACAATACTCGACGAAAAATCATGATCACGTTGAATCGAACAGTATCAGAAATCATAAATTATGTTTTACATTTTGACACGTGCAAGAAATAAAAAATTGTCTAATGCTGTGAATCACGAAAGAGCACATTTTTTATCATTTATGTCAATATTTGATCAACGTGCATGGTCTTGGAGGAAACGCTTCATTTCTGAAAGTAATATCGAAAGTTATGACGTGAAACTAACTTTTTCAACACGTGCCAAAAATACGAGTAACTCATCTTTTCAAGTAGATAACAAGAGAAATGTCATTTTTTTATATCATGTAAATTATACATTTTTTATAATGAATTATTTGAGTTGACCATTATGAAAGGTGTCACGAGTTATAATATAAAACCAACATTTTCGACACGTGCCAAATATACGAATATTTTTCGTGTCAAATAGATAAGACGAAATTGCTTTGCATACTTAATAAATCTGTCATTATTATACAATTTATAGATTTTTGTATGTGCATAATATTTCATAAAATATTGAATAAAAAATTATTCTAAATAATTCAAAAGTAAAAATTATAATAAATTTTTTTGGTTGACAAGTATGATTGATTGACAGCATCCACGTGTTATATTGATGTAACAGCATTCGTCACGTACAGATCGTAATCAGGATGCGCAAAAAATCGTCGTGAAATTCCGGTTGCGTTACGTGGAATTGATTTTAACGCGATAAAAATTGAAATCTTTTAACAGTGAACTTTATCGTGTCACGAATCTGATAATACTTCAAAATGACTTATCACTAAAAAATTCGATTCTTATAGTTTCGGAAAATTATATTGATTGTTCTCGATATTCTTATTCATGTTTCGTTCTTCAGAGACAATGCGTCACGCTTAGTGATATTGAATGTAATGTTCCAATTCATTATTTATTTAATAATTTATTACTTAACAAATTAATTTATTATTTATCATTTAATTTTTATTTAATTGTAATATATTCAATAAATTGAATAATTAATCAATTTATTAAATAATAAATTAAGAATATTAAAAAAATAATAATTTTCGAAGAAGTTTTAAGTTTTATAATATTTTAGTCAATTTTTCTATCACACGATCGTGAATATTATCCAAGAAAATTGCATGGCGCAAGATTCGCCGTTGCATCGAAATTAATGGAAAAAAATGTGCAGGTCGAAACTCATCGTAGAAAGCCGAAAAGAGAGTGCGGTCTTCGAAGCCGCAAATTTGGGCCGGGATGAATCACCTGACTCGATCATAAAAGAAATTCGGCCGAGAGCGCGCAATTAGCCGACAAACCCCCGAAAAAAAAATTCGAGAACTGGCGATCGGGATTTCTGCCAATCGGCGGGCTCACACGGGACCGGAGCAAAAGGTACGAAGGGAGAAAAAGAAGTCGAATTTCATTCGAAGCGTGCTCGATCAGGTATTTGACCGTCCGGGAATTCCGTCTGCTCCGGAAGTTCCAGGCCCTCGGAATTTTAAACATTTCTCTCTCTCTCTCTCTCGCAAAACATTAATTTTCTTACGTCTTTTTCTTTTCTCTTATACACACACACACACACAATTTATATATTACTGATTCTCATTCTTCTCTTCCCAGACTCGTCACCAATGATTTATGCCGTTCGAAATTTCTCCTTTTCGTTAGAACCTTTCGAGCCTTCTAACATCCGCGATTTCCGCGAAGTCTCATCGGGTCCGATGATTCTCCGATGAGGAAAAAAAAAAGTCTCGAGACAAAAATCCGCGGTTTTTTTCCCTCTCGAAAAGAGACCGGTGATTTTTTTTATCTTCGACAAAAAAAAACGACGTCGTCGACTTTTTTCATGCTCGGTCGTTCCTTCTACGAAATTCAGGTGGTCCAAGTTCTCCATTTTTTTGTCTCTTTATAATACGAAAAACGTGATTAGATTCCAAGATAGCCGGAATCGGAGGGCGTAAGTTACGGATTCCTGAGATTTTTCGGCCACGCGAGTCCGTTCGCGTTTCACGAGTCTCGCGAGCTCTTGCGGAATCGTAGACGGATTTCCGCGTAAGCGAAACGCGTCCGTTCACGTTATATCGAATACGGGTGTCGAAAAACCCTCGACGCCTCGCGCCGAGTGCGATCTTTTACCATTTTTTTCTATTCTCCTCTCGTTTTTTTCGATCTTGACGGTTTTCATGCTCGGTCATTGAGCTCCGACTTTGACGTGACGTCACAAAAATGGAAAATTTTTAGATCCGTTTTTGAGGTGGTTCATCTGATACTGAGTCGAAAGGAAAATTATTGTGATTATCAAAATTATTTGCATGGAGAGATTAGGGTATTCCTTGCGTTACAGCGTTTTTTTGGATTTAACTGAAAATTTGCAGAAACATTTTTTGATGTCATATGTACAAATCTGTATTTTTTTTGCTTTATGGAATTTTTTTGGAACTCAGTAGTTGCAAATTTTATATCTATAGATGAGAAAAACATGAAAACTCATAAGAGAGAAATATTTATTAATTTCTGATAGCGTATTCAAAGAATTTGAAGTCATTGAGCTCCGACTTTGACGTGACGTCACAAAAATGGAAAATTTTTAGATCCGTTTTTGAGGTGGTTCATCTGATACTGAGTCGAAAGGAAAATTA
>JAPYYX010002155.1:0-18023 GCA_030522605.1 Cremastinae sp. B BG-2022a | reverse complement strand
TGGAAGCCTCTTTCAATAGATACTAAAATACAAAAAATTATGGAGAAAATCGGAGATGCAAAAGCTAGATGGTGTCTGAAATGGGGTGGAATGCCTCATGTACACGCCACTGTTCGTGAAGAAAAGTATAAAATGAAAGAAAAATAAATAAAAAACCTATGGGTCGAATAAATGCATGACCCGTGAAGAGTTAAATGATGCAAGTCGAAAATATCGACGAAAATTTATTGATACGCAGCTCCGTTCCTGTGTTCTCATTTTGTACAATGGTTTGTCAATATTAGGAAAGTATCTCTCGTTGAGAAATTCTTCTTCCAGGTTCGACAAGTATGAGCTTCTCTCAGTTAACTCGATCTTTTATTTTTTATATTTGTGAATGAAAATTTGTTAGTCGCGATAAGTAATCATCAATTATACGAAGTAATAACTGTATTGTCAGGAGAACGTTTTCGCACACGTATATACACATATTGCATATGTATGTGTGCGTATTTATTATTCGGTATGAATTGGAAAGAAGAGAAGAAAAGTAAATTAATGGCATTAGATTAAGAATCCTCGAAGGTAATCTAATTATTCAAGTATGGTTCACGTGGTAGACACATACGTATATCGGTGGTTCATTCGAACGATATATCAAAAGATAAGAAAAGACGAAAGCGAGAAACTTGTAAGAATTTCATTTCGAAAACCCCACTTAATTCCCGCGGCAACATTATGTCTCCATTGTACTATTAATTCGAGATAAAAATACGACGATCTGTTGCTATGATTTTTTCGACGCTGAATAAGTAACGAGCGAAGATACGCAAAGAAGAAAAAAGGGCTGTAACCGACGAGTTCCTGCTACAAGCTGCACATCAAACCAAGCGAAGTCTTTCTCTCTTCTTTTATTCTCAAAGTGTAAGTGAATAGCACAATAGCTATGTAATATCGTCAGAATTATGCGTACGTTGGAGACGCAATGTATTATATATTCAATAAATATTTGTTCATAGTAAAATGAGTCCTCTCGAAATTCTTTCCTTTTTTGCCCTTCACTTCCATTCGTCTCATGCACTTTGATAGGCATTTAATTATTCTTTAAGTCGCACGGTAGTAAGCCTTTTCCGAAGTTAATTTAACAAAGTTTTTCCTTTATCGTATTTCTGTTTTTTTATGCGAGAAAGCGGAATGAAAACCTTTTTTGTTTCGAGTATTGTCATTGTGTCTACGAAATTTCACTGTAACTATACGTATTTTTTGCAAACAATTTATTTAATTCATTGAAATACAATTAAAAAATGATCAAGAACAAAAAACACAACACATCAATATATAACATAACAATATCATCAGTTTCCGAGATCGAGAGTTTATCATGGACATCACTTAATAACGTGATTATTCGTTTAGAATCCTTGCTTTTTGAAAAAATCTCGAACTTCATTCGAAATCCGTATAACTTCTTCAGCGACCTAAAAGAATAAACACATTTTTTACCGAATTATATTTTTGAAAATTAACATTTAAATAAATTGAATTCATTCCGTAAATTGAATGACCAACTTACATCTTTGCTGCAGTAAAGTGGATTTCCTAACGGGGTAAAGAATCCGTCAACAGCTTCGAATGACTTGGCTTCAGAGACAGCTTTTCTAAGAGCATCGAATTTCTGTGATCCTTCCACGTAAGCCTTGAACAGTACCTGTCAAAAATAAAATTGAAAAATTAGTTTTCAATCGATCAATGTTTATCAAACAGAGAATTTCTCTTAATTATGAAGAATATCTTCTCACATCATTTTGATCCTGAGTCATGGCATGAGGGTTAATTCCGTGGTACATTTCGGTTAATTCTCTGCCTGCTTTATAAATACTAGACATGCACTCTTTTTTGACAAGTTCTAATTTTTTCGCGGCGAACTCCGCACTGTAGCTATTTGCGACATATCCATTATTTTTGTAGACATCACGTACTTCTGTTGAGACCTTCGCAACATCTTTGGCTACCTAAAAGAGTGAATACATTTTTGATCAAACTACATTTCCGGAATCAGATTTTGTTAAACTTTGTACGATTGCTTTCGAATTGAACAATTCTGAAATTAATTATATTTATATAGTAATCACTAAATCGTGAACTTACATCTTTACTGCAGAGAATTTCCGTGCCGAATGCGGTGAAAACTCCTTTGACCACTTCCATTGACTGAGCTTCAGCAACAACTTTTTGAAGAGCATTGTATGCATATATTCCTTCGCTATAAGCTTTGAACAGCACCTGTACAAAAATAAATTCAAAAAATATTATTTTATTCTCCGATATTCGTTAAATAAGTAATCTGTATCTATAGAGGTTAATTTCTCACGTTGTGCAGCTCTTCGCTAATTTCCTGTACATTGACTCCACGGTACAAATCAGCCAATTCCGTGCCAGCTTTGTTTATGCTACGCTTGCATTCCCTCTTGGCGAGATCCAATTCTGTTACAGCAGACTCGAAACTTGCCACATATCCATTCTTTTCGAAGTCATTGCGGACCTCTTCTGAGACCTTTGCGACAGCTTCAGCGACCTAAAAGAATGAACATATTTTTGTAAAACTACTATAATTCTCTAATCGAATTTCTCCAATATTTTTGAGAGTACTGTCGGAATGAACAATGTTTTGATAAATCGAGTTTCCTCTCAAGTATCAATGGCTCACTTACATCTCGACTGCAGTGAATTTCGGTGCCAAATGCGGTATAGACTCCGTTGACAATGGCCATTGACTCAGCATCGGCAACAACTTTTTGAAGAGCGTTGTATGCATATATTCCTTCGCTATAAGACTTGAAGAGCAACTGTGAAAAATGAAATGCAAAAAATGATTTTCTGATATCCTGATACTTTTTCAAATAACAAATATACATATATTGATTATGGACAATATTTCCTTACGTCGTGTAGCTCTTTGCTAATTTCCTGTACATTCACTTTACGATACAAATTAGCCAATTCCGTGCCCGCTCTATTAATGCTGCGCTTGCACTCCTTTTTGGCAAGCTCAAATTCGATTTCAGCATCCCTGTCAGCCACGGGACCACAGCTCACCTGAAATTTCACCAACAATTTGATACTCTTTATAATATGACAACAGATAATAGAACGGTGACTGCTAGTATCGAAGAATCATACGAAAAACGTATTTTTTTTTTAAATCTCCAAAAAGATTATTAGGATGATTTTCCTAACTAAAAATGGTAATACGTAAATCAAATTAGTAACTCACCGACACGATTGCAACTGCAACGAAAACGACCGCTAGCTTCATCATGTTTCTTGATTCGGTAGCAAGACTTCTTTGATTCGATGGGATCAAGATACGCGCTTTTATACATAATCGACTGACGAATTGGGCGTGTAATTGAAAACGAAGTTATGCTGATATTTTGGCAGATGGTATGATATGATATGAGGTATGATAGCATCATTAAGTCAACAGAGCAGCTCGTTTTAACTCTTGTTTACAGTAGAATGATATATGAAATGTACCAATAGTTCGGATATAATCGTCTGCGATATTAAAAAAGTGTTGAAATAATTTGTTTTTTGAAGTAAGATATGATATCTGGAACGTTTTTTCCGGCCTATTTACTCCACGAGGTACCACGAGGTCGATCCAAAATGGCTTACTACGTTACACTCCGCTTTATGTATTTGCATTCGACAGTTGACGAATTAAGTTTGCTTCGACTTGCGTCATACGTTCTTTAAATAAGGGAAACAAATTACGAAAAAGATTCGTTCATTCACGTTATAGTAAAACACGTAATGAAATAATTTATGTTGATATACGCAGCTTTATCTATACTTCCGATCAAGAGTCAACGAATTATTTTCGCTTCTAGTAGCGTCATTAATTAATTAAATAAGGAAACAAATTTACTCCAGAAACGCGTTCATTCATAATTTCCTCTACATTAGTCCCATAGCTAATAAAGAACTTCCGTTTATATGTGCGTCATTGATTCATTTCTTGAGCAGTCAACAAAATGTTCATAGAAAGATTCGGTACTATCGAGCGGAAGCCGGAAATGGTTTGATAACAGAAGTTCATAATTTGTTAAATAACTTTTTTCAAAAAGTAAGAGAGTACGTTAATTAATAAAGAGTCGCTTCATTCCGGTATGTGTTTATCATATATTTGAAGTCGAGCTTTAGTATCAGAAATCATTTTAATTCTAAAGACGCTATCCTGTTTAATTCTTAAACCCTAGAAGTTCACATTTCTCATATGAAACGAAAAGGTCATATTGGGGTCTCACAGACTCCAAAACTTTGCATCGACGGTATTTGGTCAATTTTTCAATTAGAGATATTTACTATTTTTTAAATTGTGTCCAAAACACTCAAGAAAAATTTCTATCTATATTTTTTGTACCAGTTATTAGTTCTGATGTGAACGAGATTTATATCCCCTCACAAAAATTGATAAAATGCCAATCACCTGAAAACGATATGGCGTCTAGAGGGCCCCAGTGTGACCTTCTAGGGTTAAATATTGAAACAAAAACCATCAGATCGTTTATTATTCTACTGCTACTCAAAGAGAGTAAAATCAGTTACCAGGTGTATATTCCGGGCATAACATTGTAGAAACGATTTGCGTTTATTGATATAAAAAAACATGAATATTCACTTATGGTAGATAATAGAAAAGTATTTTAATCTGTGTATCCTACAGAGAATGTAGGAAGTTCAAGCATTTGATGAATACCGTTCTATAGAACAGTTTTCTATTTTTCAATTTTCTGGATAATTATCAAGTTTTATGTTTTCTTATTCGGTGAAAAGAAAGATTTTTGCTTCACTGAGAAACGAATGTTCAGACTCGTCATCAGAAGCTGAGCTTGCACATAATACTCTCGTTGATTGCATCGCATCGTACAAAAAAAAAGGAAGAATCCCCGTAAAAAAGAACTCGTACATTTAGCGTCGAAGACTTTCCGTTAAGCTAAACCGCACTCTTTAAACCATCACAAAACAGTATTTACATCCTGTACTGCGGCTGAGTGCAATATAACAAATATTCATTTTACACTTTTTCTTATTAGTTTCAACTTTAAAACTCCTTGGAGGGCCTCACGTCAAAAATTTACACCGGAATTTCCTAATTAGGTAGGGGAGGGGAGGGCAAAATGGGGTACCCCAAAAATTTGGTGAACATTTACAATATTTCAAATTTTGATAAAATTTAATATCAAATAGTCTTTTATTTGCTAAGAACATCATATTTGGTGATTTAAAAACACATTTAAACAAAAACTAAAGCGAAAAATCAATTAACATAGCAGATCGAAAAAGACCATTTTCTTTGGTAATTGAACACATTTAAACAAAAATGAATATAAATAAATGAATATAAATTCATCAATTAATTACTTGAAATAAGATGTCAAAGCTAATAATAATTTAATAAATTATAAGAAAAAAAATTTTTTCGTTTTTTCAAAAATCGATCGACGTTCTTTATATTCCCGTTGAACCTTTCTTGGTGGCATCCATGTCAGTAAATTAGTTTTTGAAATAGCAGTGGGTTTTTACCAACCTCACGTTCATAAATCTCTCGTTGGCAAATCTTTATTCAGACGACTTTCTCAGTGTACAATTTCCAGAATGGTCGAAATTTAACGGAAAGTTTATGGAAATGATGATGAAGAATAAGTTTAGAATTGCATCATTGAAAGATGTATGTATGTACAGAGAAAACCTCTGGATAATTATGGTATACGAAATTTTTTTTTAATCTTTCGAGCAACTGCATATCATTGTAATAAGGTAGTACTTTAAATGCCAAAAAAGAGAACTTACTCAAGAACAAAGCTTTTTAATAACTATTCTTCTGGTCGAAAAGGATATATAAACCATAGTTTTTTAAAGTTCAATTATTCAATATTGAACGAGAAATTTGTAATTTATGAAATCTATGAAAACTTTTTTGGTTGTGATAGCTCTTTATTTTAATCATAAATTTTAGTGATCCTATGCACAATTTTACTAAAATTAAACTGTAACTGCATGTTTTTTGCGAACGATTTATTCATTTCATTGAAATACAATTAAAAAATCATCAACATCAATAATTAAAAACACTGCGAATCGTTAGTTTTTCGGGATCGAGGATGTAGACTGTCACTGAATATGGCCGTTTGTCGCTTAGAAGAATCCTTGCTGTTTGAAAACACTGAGTACTTCATTCGAATTCTGGATAACTTTTTCAGCAAACTAAAAGAATAAGAACATTTTTCATCGAATTACATTTTTGAAAATATCATTCAATAATTGTATCATTTTTAAATTAATTGAATTTATTCTGAAAGTTGAAATGAACGTTGGTTAACTTACATCTTTGTTGCAGTGGATTGGCATACCTAACGCAGTATAGAATCCGTCAACAGCTTCCATTGACTTAACTTCCATGACATCTTTTCTAAGAGCATCAAATTTCTTTGATCCTTCCACAATAGCTCTGTATATTTCCTGTCGAAAATTAAATTAAAAAATCATTTTTCAATAGTTCAATGTTTATCAAACGGGGAATGTGTCTCAATTGTCAAGAATATTTTCTCACATCTCCTCGGGGGCTAATTCCGTAGTACTTTTGAGTTAATTCTCTGCCAGCTTTGAAAATGCTAAGTCTGCACTCTTTTTTGACAAGTTCTAATTTTTTCGCGGCGAACTCCACATCGTAGCTGTCCGCCACAATTCCATTCTCTTTGAAGACATCGCGTAGGTCACTCGAAATTCTGGCAATATATCGGGCGAACTAAAAGAATAAACATAAAATAATTTCTCTAACATTTTTAAATACACTGTCAAAGTGAATAACCCTTAAATTAAATTTATTCTGAAAATTGAATGATTGACTTACGTTTTCGCTGCAGTGAATTTCCGTGCCGAATACGGTATAAATTCCATTGGTAATGTTCATTGACTGAACTCGTTTAATATCATCTGCGAGATCGTTGTATGCGCTTTGAGCTTCTTCATAAGCCGCCAACAGGGCCTGTCAAAAACAGTATTCGAAAATTATTAATCCATCTTTCGATATTTTTTTTCACGACACATTTCACGATCATAGAAAATATTTCCTTACGTTCTTTAGGTCTTCGCTAATTTCCTGTTTAAAGATTTGATGAAACAATGGGCTCATTTCGTTGTGTGCTTTGATTCTACTACGCTGGCACTCGTTTTTGGAAAGCTCCAGTTCGATCTCAGCATTCCTGTCAGCCACAGGACCGCAGGCCGCCTGAAATTGTTATAGAAATATACCCCTTTTTATAGCAGCACAAAAAATTAAAAACCATTAAAAATATACACTGAGTAGATTAAGAAATTTGACCATTTTGTTAGGGTTCACCAAAAATTGTTAATGAAAAATACTGTGGAATGCAATTCGGATTTTCAGCGACTATTTTATGAAAAAATTCACGACAGAAATTATATTTTCTTACATATACTGTTACACATTTTCGAAAAAATGAATTTCACCTTTCAATCATTCGGGAGCACTTTAAATGAAAATTGCAAAAAATAGATTATTTGACATTTTAATGTAGAGTTTCACCAGTGTATATTAAGCTCTGTATGCAACTCTTGTACATTCAGATTCTCTACGTATTTTATAATTAAATTTTTTTAAATATTTCTGAATGTCATATCAAATCACCGTGATACTTTCGAAAATTAATCATTCAATTTTTTAAACATTGATTTTGAATAATCAGAATATTCATCACTTTTTAAGAAAAATCATAATATTTAAATCATATCACAATGGATAAATCGAATTATTAACTTACCGATGCGACGGCAACTGCAATGAAGACAACTGCTAACTTCATCATGTTTCTTTATTCGTTAGTAAGATAACACTGGATCAAAGGAACGTAGATGGGCATTTTTATACTCAATTTTGCGCCGAATTTTGCTCGTAAAAGAATGTACGATATGACGTATGGTTAGCATCACTAAGTCAACAGAGGATCTCGTTTTGACTTTTGTTTGTAGTGGAATGATAAGGCAGGTATGGCATCAGTTTGAATATAATTACATGTGATAGTAATAAACGTGTTGATCTAATTCTCGTTTATACGAAGTTTTATGTACATACTACCGATCAAGAGTCGATGAATTATTTTTCCTCCTAGTAGCGTCATTCATTAATTAAATAAGGAAACAAATTTACGAGAAAAACGCGTTCATTCATAATTTCCATTAAATTAGACTCATAGCTAATCAAGTAATTCGGCTTATATGTGCGTCATCGATTTTTTTCTTGTACAGTGAATAAATATTGAAGAAAACGTTCAGTTCTCTCAAGCGGAAGTTCTCAAGAAAATAATTGAGTCGCAGAGTTTTATGTATTTTCAAAAAAACAAAATTTCCGTCGGATTGTCGGATTTATTTTATAATTTTAAATTGACGAATAGGTATCGAA
Source organism: Cremastinae sp. B BG-2022a (assembly GCA_030522605.1). Taxonomy (NCBI): domain Eukaryota; kingdom Metazoa; phylum Arthropoda; class Insecta; order Hymenoptera; family Ichneumonidae; species Cremastinae sp. B BG-2022a. The sequence goes on along the minus strand of JAPYYX010002155.1, from coordinate 9,559 downwards.
AATACTGCGAAATTAATGAAAAAAGAATATAATGATCTTTCTCAATTGAGGCTATGCATATGTACGATTTTTGTGTAGGAAATTTTGGCACTATTCTGTTATGCATCGGAAGAGACATAGTGCAAAAAGTTTTTTCTTTTTTATGCAGAAGAGTCGATTGTATACCTAAATGGAGGAAATGAAAAAGTTCTTGCAGTATAGGTTCAATTCGACATTCTTTATTATTCAAATAATTAACAAATTCCAGGTTGCGAATTTTCCTTATGGAGCTTTTGCTACGTTCTTCATCATCGCACATAAATCATATATGTAGAATAGATATGTATAATATTCACAAAAGTTCGCTTCGAATCTTTATCTCGTTACAATATTGAGATGTTCTTACGAAATCATTTATATAACAAAAAGATGATACGTAGATACTAAGTCTCTTAACTCTCCGATAATTCCTCTTCTTCACTAGATATCTAAGTATATCCGGAGTATAAATTCTGGACCCGCATTATAAAAAATTGTCTCCAACGGTCATACCGGAAACGACTTATCACGAGGTTATACAAAAGGTCCCCGCACTTTTTCTCTCTGTTTACCTCATTTATCATACATAAATTGATTTGCTTGTCGCTATATACACTGTTTAAAAGTCTAGTATTGGCCATTTTGCAGCAATTTTATAATCGTACATTACAAAAGTGTATTCGAAAACACTATATAATATCCCTTGCTGTATATAAATCAACGGGGCTTTTTTCTTATGCTGAGATTAAAAATTATCTTAATTTATAAAAGTTTTTTCATTGTGTATCACAGCGTACATCGTACACTCTTTACTGAGCTCGAAAAATTGTTTCTTTCCTAATTCTTAAAAATAAAATTTATATAGAAACTAAAGTAGTAAAGTAATTTGTTCAGTCAGGATCATCGCAAACTTCAGATGTACAGGATGCGTTATTCGCCCACGTGCGATAATATTACAATTTAATATGGCTGGATTCGACACAAAATGATAATAATAAATTAAGTTACCAAGGCACTTGGACTTATGAACGTAGGCACTTGCTTGTTTTCGAGTGTATAGCACACAACTATACATTCTTTCTGTATAAAATTCGGAAAATATGTATTGCATCACTGGTGTAGTCATTGGGATAATTAGTCCACGAAGTCCTTATTTTATTGTTTTTTTCAATTATTGGATCATTTGGAGATATCTATTTTCCTCCGGTAGACAATTCAGAGAAGACGTCATATCGTTGACTACCATGTTTGAGTTTGCGGGGAGTGGTTGAGGCAACGAGAGTGGATGAGTCGAGCTCGATACATTTGTCTCGTGACTCTGTGGGTTGTTGCCCGACCAGTTTCTACACTGCTGAACGTACTCGAGTGTGCGTCTGTAAGAGTCTTGTCTCATTCCTTGCGGCGGTTTAACTGGCGAACCCTGCTGAGATTGACTTATATCGCGACATTGTATTTCGCCACTCGTGTGGCCGTTGTAACACAGTTCGTTATTGTAATTCCATTGGCAATTGCAGCTATATTGATTTACCTGGTTGCCAGACATCTGACAACCAGTATGAGCGCAACTCTGAATTCTGCAAGATTGCATACTGCAGACACTGCTTGCTCCTTTACTCGTGTTATTTGGAGAGGCATGGCCATGTCTCGGCGACATTACACCAGGATGGAGGCAGTTTATACCAGTGTTTTGCGGACAGGCTACATTTGTGGGAGCTTGCATAGCATCTTGCTGAGTAATTTGATTATTGGGCATTTTTGCTGTAGATGTCTGTGAACAGTGATTTGCCATCGCTCCGTGGCAAGTTCCAATGGTTGCTCTGCTCGCTATATCCATATCTTGAGTATTTCCTTCGCTTGAGCCAATATTCCTACCAGAATTCTGAGCGCAAACATTTGACTGTCCACACGGGACCGATACTCCATGTTGACCAGGTACCCGCATCGTTGATTGACCACTTAGCACATGATTGCCAGTAGCTTGTCCGCAATGTCCAGCCATTTGTTGACAATTTCGCATTTGAGCGCACTGCATGTTCGATTGATGAGAATTCGTTCCGCGGTTCAGAGGATTTGCATGCACCTGTCCGCAGTTGGCGTTGACTTGGCCTTGACAAGGATACATTGGGTAATAACCAGTTGCAGTTTGATGGTGATTCTGTTGGATACAATTACGACTCATTTGGGCTGTATTTTGCTGCGTATTTTGAGGTGAGCCATGCTGCGGAGGTAGAGCACCCGCTGCAGGAGATGTCATTGGTTGATCACTCGCATGGCTAGCGGCGTACTGAGAACCCGGAGACATTACTTGTCCAACAGGACTTTGTTGCATCTGAGTAGCGCAATTTGACATTGGCATATAATTTGATGGTAGACAATAACCCGATCCTTGGCTCATTCGGGAACTTGGACATTGCGAGTATGCAGGAGAAGCACTCTGGTAATTTCCACAATTTTGTTGATTTGTTTGTTGTTGGGAAGGTTGCTGTAATTGCTGCTGTTGAGCTGGTTGTTGTGGTTGCTGCTGTGGGTAGCAACTAGCTTGATTATTTTGCTGTTGACTGTTGTAATTGCACGTAGGTGTTTGCTGACGTTGGTAATGTAATGGATTCGTACATATCGGTGACTGACATATTGGTAGGGGACTTCCTCGGCAGTTTAATTGATGATTTCCACCAGCTTGTACCTGAAATTGACAAGGTTATATAATTTATGAAATGATTATCTTCCATTGATCTTTAATCCACAAATTAAATTGTGCTCATAATGTAACGGTATGTAGAGTTAAAATGCAATGTGCATATTCGTAAAAACTGAACATACCTGATTGAGATACTGCATCATTTCATCAGGAATAACCAGCTTGTTTTCGACCATTTCACTTTCACCCATGTCGTCCAACAAAACTTCTTGATTGGGATGGAGTTCTGGAAGTTGCGCAGACCTTGGTCTAGGTGGGACAGGAGGCGATGTTCGTTGGTTCTGGTACCCTCTTGCCGGTTCTGACATACGTCTATCACTCGACGGTTGTCCAAGACAATGTCCACTCGCTGTCCAGTTAGGCATAGCTTGTGCTCCCTGAAAAATATTGATAACGAATAAAATTAAAATAGTGATAAAAAATATTCAAAAACGATCTTTAATAATGAAGAAAATTCCTGAAAAATTTCACAAAGTTTTCAGTTTAATCATATGGAATAAGAAAAAGAAATTAACCTGTAAAGACATGTTTTGAGTTTGAACAACGAGGTTGCTTGTGGAATACGGAGCTTGATGTCCAGGTGGATTGAGACGACTGGAAGTATTGCTCATTTGACTACTTCGTCTGGATGTACCAGGACTTATGGGATCGTAGAAGCTTCCAGGTCCGGTCGGACCGATTCGAACAGCGCTGACACCACTCGCCTGACTACTTCTTCGGCTACCGAAGTCCGTGGATCTCATACTACCGTAATAAGTGCTAACAGTACTATTACTGTCTCTCCTTGGTTCACTGAGTGGTTGCAATCGCAGCTGGAGATCCGAGAGACTGGTTTGCCTCGTCGTACCGCCTTCCATCTTTAAATCAGTGATGCGCCGATTCAAATCTCCAATATTACCAGCTTGAGGAATGCCCATTCGGTTACCACGAAGTCCGACGGCACCGCTCGAAAGTGTTTGAACAGGTTTTGCATTTAGCCTACTCTTGAGCCGATTTCTCGAAGGTGCTGGTGCTTGTTGAGTCTCCATTCCGCCAACCTAAAAACAATGAATGAATTGTTAAAATCATAAGATGAATAACTAATATGTGATCTGACTCTAAGATGTATATCTCTTACCATTGCACGAAGAGCGACTGGAAGATCAGCGATGTAAAGATTGTCCGGTTCTTCATTCCACTGATCCTCGGCAAGTACAACTGCCTCACCAGCAACACCACCGACTCCATTTACATCGTCATTGCATCCACCGACAAGAGGACTTCCTTGTTGTTGCATCATGCCTGGAGGGCTGTTCGCTTCACTCTCAGACTTGACACTCGGGCTCGACAAGCTTGGTGTTTTCGGATGAAGATCTTCACTTCTGCTTGGACTATGACCTCCGGCTCCAGCTTCATCGCTTCCACCACCGTCGCCGCCACCTTTGTGCTTTTTATTTGCATAGAATTCTGCACCGTGAACCGTTTTTACATGTTTTCTTAGCGATGACGGATCGGTGTACCTCTTCGTACAGCCGGGCGCTTTGCATACGTACGGTTTCTGTCAATTATACAAACAGATATATTAGATTTTTCTAAGTACGCATAATTGGTATTTCCTAGGTTTTTAGTTATTTTCGCGACAATCTTACCTCATTCGAGTGAGTTCTGTTTTGATGTTTCGCTCGGTCGCTCGCATTGCTGAAAGCCTTGCTGCAACCCGGATATTCACAGGTATACGGTTTTTCACCAGTATGGGATCTGAGATGAGTCTTCAAATTTTCCAACCTCGAGTATGCTTTGAAGCATCCTTCGAACTATAAATTTGACAAATTAGACGAATTCAAGTAATTAAAGAAATGAGTATAGCGACATCATAATGCATAGTGAATATATTTATTCTTTAGTTACCGTGCACTTGTGAGGTTTTTCACCGGTGTGCCGCCTCATGTGTACAACAAGCATGTATTGAGCTTTGAATGGTTTTTCTTCTCTCGAGCAATCTTCCCAGCCACACACGAAGCTTTTCTTGTTAGCGTGAATGTGTTCATTATTGATATGTTTGACGAGATCATCCTGAAACAATTCAAGTGCATCGTGATTAATAAATTCTGAAACAACATAACCACATCAACTTCGTAACAACTTAATTATCTCATAAGTCATTTTAAAACGGTGAAGAGTCACAATCGCTTACCTGAGTAGGAAACTCAAGACCACAATCTCTCCAGTGACAATTCGTTTCGATAAAGTCACCAGGCTCATCTCTGAGATCTTCGCTCGGACTTAGACCCTGCGGATGAGGTACGGTTGTTGGAGTAACCGTTGTTGTCGTGGCTGGTTCTCTCTTTACTTTTGTTGGATGTCGTCTCGACGAGGTGTCAGCTTCCGCTGCTATTGATCGGTTTGATGCTTCTGAAGCTTTTCTGCAGGACTCACTTGTCTGTAATATTACGTTTATATTATATCATGTAGTAGATATCAAAAACGAATCATTTGAGGTATCAATGTTTTTATATGTTTAGTTATATTCATAAACACTAATATATAAAACTTGAAATCATATAAGTAATACTCAAAATAAGTAGTGAATAATTTTTTATCGTTTCAAAAAAGATTCCGTTTAGATATTGTGATGGAAAATATTACTTTTTTACCGTTCGAGAACTAGATTGCATTTTCGTGAGACCCTCACTATTAACCACATTGATCAATATCGAAAACAGAATTATTTCCCAACATTGTGTGAGAACAAAAAGTGAAAAGTAAAAACACCGTGAACCAAACACGGAAGCAAAACATAAATAAATGCGATACACAAGTAATTTGCAAAACGTGAGTGAAGAAGGTTTAAAATGAATAAGAGAGAAACAATAAAAAAGGATTGTGTGCAGATAAAAACGTGATTGGTAAAAAATGGTAAGCTCAAGAACAGATCGTTCTTGAGCTTTAAATTAAATTAAATTAAAAAAAAGTATACCTCAAAGCACTCGTGCGTCAAATATAAATAAGAACGCGATTTGTCGCGAGTACAGTGACGAATTGTGGGATAAGCCCACTTGTGCTCGATGGCGAATCACGGCTTGAAATGAAGGTGAATAAACGATATATGTCCTGGCGCATAAAGAGGCAACAGACGAGAGCGTCGAGACACCCGAAGGGGAAAACAAGGGAACGAGAAGACCGTCACGAGAAACAAAACTAAAATAAAAGAGCGACGAACAGAAGGGGGGCAGTATCGAAGAAGAAAAAAAAACGTTTTAAGCGGGTGGTATGTAAGGGCGAGGGCGAAATAATGTCCGCGAGATTGGTTGTAACCTGAGGACCTCCGAGGTAACCCAATCCTCTTTTCTCGCGAGCTTTCGACGAGAACGAAAGAATCTTACGATCGACGACGAGGGAGGGGGAGGGGGCAGGAGAAAGAGGTAGGTGCGTGCTGCTGAACTGCCGAGGGAATCGAGAGAAACGGAGAAACACCGAGCCGAAGAGCCTGGGGGATCTCGAAAGCGAGAGAAAAAGTGAAAAAAAGTAAATGTTGAGAAGGTAAGGAGAATGAGAGGAAGCGAGGAGAAAATGAAACGGAAGAAATAGCGGAGAGCGTAAGAAACCGATCGGATGAGAAAGGGAGAATAAGAAGCGAAAGCTGCGGGCTAACTGCCGTTTATTTATTCGCAATGAATCGATGACGGGTCACCGGTATATATCGTTTCGCGAATGGTAATAACAATCGAACAACACCTTTATAAGATTGCGCTCGGCAGCGCGTATGTATATCCGTATCGGAGCGGAGCCTTTCGAACAGCGCTTCGAGCAGCAATTTCATTTTTAACTTTTATAGTTCCGATGCGAAGCGCAGTTTCTTTGCGTATTATGCTGTACGAGTTGCTCCATTTCTACACCGTTTATATTCGCCTTTTTTTTCGAGATCAAAAATTAAGAAGTGAGTTTTTTTAGCAGAGTAAGATTTTGTGGGGAATTACCCAGTATAATATAATGACTCGAACATTTATGAAAAATTGTAATATAAGGAAATTATTCACACTTTGAGAGTATACATAAGGAAAATATCTGAATGCTTTTTACAGTTAAATTTCATGTATTCATGCGCTGAATTAAAAGTGAATGAAATTTAAATTTATGTATTTGCCATGTTGATTCGGGTATACAGAAATCACTCAAATCTGATAGAGTCGTTCGAAAAGGGACCGTGAACGAAGGAAAGTGATAATTACCTCAGATTTGGGAAGCAGAGGAGTCCCGTGCGGTCCAAGGGCGGTTGCCGAAGCGCTGGAGTGCGGCGGCATCGAAAATAATTGCGTGTGAGTTCCCAGAGCGTGCGAATGCGCATGTCCGTGGGGATGAGGTGGCGGCGGCGGCGGCGGTTGAAGCGGATGCGTGTGTGGCAAAAGCGCTGCAGCGGCGGCGCTCCTCAAGAGATGAGCTTGCAATTGCTGCAAATGAGGCGCCATACCTGGATGCATTCCCAATGCTGGACTCATTGCTGCTGGTATCAAACAAATATTCATACAATTACATACTATTGCTTTATTTTTATTTATTTATTTCAGTCTTTTTTACCCTTAAAAATTTCTCTCAACTGTATAGATATAATAAATTAGGAATCAAGTAGGTAAACTCAATTGTTTAAAATTTATTTGTACCATTTTAACTTATATGTAATGAGGATTTCGAAAAATTTCTCGCAAAACCACTTTGGTTTGAAAAAATGTAGAATAATAGCAGCTAAACGAATTAATCAAAATAAGTTGATAAAAATGATGATATCGAACCAGAATTGTGAAAAATGTATTTAAAATTAACATCGTTTGTATAGAGACTCGGGCTTTGAGTTCGTATAAACAAAAAAAGACACGTTTTTCTGTGTGAAACATTGCAAAATCATTGAGCAGAAGAGGGAACTGTGATTTCTTTGAGATTAAATCGTACATGTCGCCCATACATTTCATCGTGAGAGACGGAGACAATCGATAAAGCTTGCCAGACGTCTGCGACAACGAAACGTTGAAGAGGGAGAGAGATCGAGGCGACGCACTTCCGTTCGATCGTTCGCGCTTGCATTTTGATCGCGCACGTAACTTCCATCAAACGTATGCGTTTTATACGAGGCTTAAATAAGTAGTAAATATTTGTGGACTGTACACGAGACGTAAAACGCCGTTTAATGAATGATCTTGAGAGAAAATAAATTGCATTTTATTTTCGTATTAAGAAATGATCGAATAATCTGGCCCTATGAAAATAGGTAAGATATTTTAACCCCAACGTCATCAGACAATCGTTCGAGAAAATGAATTACTTTTTTCACGAAATATTTGTCAGACACAGATTGATCTTGACTCGAAAGGGTCAAATAATACAGAGTATTTAAAAATTGTTTAAAAGAAAAATTGAAATTCTAGCACTAAAATCGTTCGCTTCCGGCCCGTTTGCCGGATTCTCGAGGTGAAAGAGAGAAAGATTTCCTGGCGAGGTCCCTGAGATTATTACGGATGAAAATAAAAAATTGAACACAGAAAATATCCATTGCGATTGGTAGGAAACAACCATAGAATTTATCCGTGTGAGAGCAAGAGGAAAATTTTAACGAGCGCGTCCTGCGGCATTCAAGCGACCGACAAGTTGCCCGACAAACGATCACGCTCGTACGTCTCTTGAATTTTAATCACTTGATTGCTTCATTTAATAAGAAACGTTTGGCGGGTCTGAGGCCGGTGAGCCAAGAAATAGAGAGAAGGAGGCACAGTTCGAAAAGAGCGGGGGAATTCGCTCGCTTTTTTTGGTACGTTCAAGGCGGACGACCAGACGGTCTCATCTCTTGGATTTTCGGCGATTAATAATCGATCTTACATGCCCCTCTTTCATGCTCTCGGGTACCTGCCTTCTCCCTCCATCTTTATCGCGGTTTCTTCTCCCCTTCCCGTGGCCACTCAATCTCTCGATCACGTACGATTCGTTCCAATCCACGCGCGTTCCATATTGCGAGATTATCGATTTCTTTCTCGTAAATTTTCGTACCCCGTATAAAACGTTATTGACTCCGCGTACGCATTTACAATACAAGTCGATACGGATCTTGACGAATCACCCGCGGATTTTTTTTCCATGCAATTTGTACCGCGCAAATCGTCTGAATTTAAGCCTCGATCTCCTAATTTCGATTGCAAATTTATTTCTGCTCGACGGCTTCAGTTTTTTTGTTACAAACGTTTAAAATGGGAAAGCAAACTTTAACATTTACTTATTTAATTACAGACACATTGTATGTAATTTTTTTTCGATTTCATTTGCAGGAACACTGGAGATAAATTGTTAGTAATATCTGCGATTTGTAATTGGAAAATTGGAATTTACTGTGTGATTAACGATTTCATACATATAAATAAAATGACTCTCAAATTATTGTTATAAGTTGGAGGATTCACGGGCTGAACAGATATAGTTTTGTCGGTTAACTGCGTACAAATATTACCCTGGAGCTTTAATAAGTGCCTAGATCCGATTCCGAACTACTAATTCGTAGGTAAGAGAAGTTTAAGATTTGTTCTGCAACGAGCGGTCATCAGTTACTTAAGATGTTAAAAATGAATATGAAATATTAACTCTACAAACCTTGTTACAAGTGCAAATATGAAACTGTGCATTAGAATAAAAATGTATAAAAAGCAAAAACACAAAATTTATGTTCCGTTTTGATATTTAATTGGTGTGACCGAATGATTAATTAAGGTATTCCTAGCGCGAGGGGATGTATCGAAATTTTGATCTCGTTTTTTCTCATATTCCAAGTGGACTGAGCATTTAAGTCCATTAGGAAAAGTTATTGGAAATCAATTAAAGAAAAACATA
>JAPYYX010002154.1:0-18025 GCA_030522605.1 Cremastinae sp. B BG-2022a | reverse complement strand
CAAAAATATTTGAGCCCAAAATTTAATGTCGATAGTCCATTTCGATGACCTTGAAAAATTAAAAATTTTGTAAATTTGGCACATCTCAATTTTTTTTTCAAAATATATTTTTTTCGATAGCTCAAAATATTCCCTTTGAAGATTCTTTTTTTTAGCTACAATAGTTTCCGAAGATTACATGTGATCTGAGACTTTCCTTATTTTACTTGGTGTGTAATATACTATTCCCGCGCTAATGCGGAAAAGTTATAGGTGTGCTGAAATTAGCCACTTTCGCCACGGAAACAGACTGTCCAAAAACGCACTTTTCTAGCAACCATTGAAAAAAGTAAATAAAAAATATTGGGCTTTACAGGATCGTGCGGGAAACTACCGAAAATTAAATTTAAAAAAAATAAATTTCAAATCTGTTAAAAAACAGCAAACTCGGAGAAAAAGAGTAGCGGTAGCTCGAGAGCGTACAGTTGACGTTCCGTATATAAATGTACTTGCCTCGAGTCTCTACCGCGACTCTTGATACAGAAAAGATAAATGTTTGGTAGATTCGTTGAATGATTCTTTCAGAAAGACGGGAATAGCGATGATTCGGGAATGATTACTGAGGTGGAAAATAGACAATCCATAAATCTAGGATATTCTTAGTCGACCTTGTAAGTAATTCGACACGTCATTCTTTTTATTTATTCAATGCACAGTATGAACTTATTTTTCTACGTCGCCGATTCTCTTACGACTATCATAATTTTCCAAGGTTGTCAAAATCAATCGATTTTTATGCCTGAAAAGAAAAATGTTTTTAATATTTTTTTAGAAAGTTTACCGTTCCGTATTGCAATTTCATGTCTGTTAAATGCAGAATATTTCACTGTTTTAAAATACAACTGAAAATAGACAACGTTCTAGCGATAACTGAAATTGTCTCAAAATACCATTTCTACATGCGCAATAAAAAATGTTCATGTCGTATTGCAAACGAAAATTTTTCAAAGTAGTTAAGCCTCGAAAAACCCAGAAAAAACCACCTACTGCTCAGCGCTGACACGTTAGTCAATGCGAGTCAAACTGTCACCCATCCAAGTACTGACCGTGAAAACGGCAGCTGAACTTGCGGGACCGCCCGAACTCAACACCGACCACGTTTCCACGACTGTCTAAGATGGTATTCTCTTATTTTTCTACGTTGTCAATTCTTTACAGAGATACCAAATCTTATGGAGACCTTTCAAGATTACCAAAATCCATACATTCTTTTATCGCAGAAAACTGTTTGAATATTTTGTTAGAAGTTTTACCTTTTTACGCTTAAATTTTGCTTCAAACACAAAACAGCCTACTGTTTTATTAAGGAACAACGAAAAATACACAACATTAACGACAAGTAAATAAAAGTTGTCTGAAATTATAATTTTTATGCTTGAAATAAAAATGTTCGCAAATATTGCTCTAGTGTTAGTTGTGAGAAAGCCTCAACCATGATAAATTGAAAAATGGCTTCTCTCAATATTTTCTACGGAATTTTTTTAATTCTTTTGCTCCAAAACGTCGTTGATACAAATTGGGTTAATGACTTGGTGGAGTACATCGTCAAAGATTCGGGATATTACCAAGTTTATTTGGTAACCAATTCGGGTCCCAAAGATGAATTAGAGAGTCAGACGATTCAGGATTTCTTCTCACAATTGACGAAAAGAATCTTAACTCTGAGAATCAATGTGGTGGACGATGAAGAACATATTTTTACTAACTCCAACCATCAACATCCGATCAACACAGGATCGACGTTTTTTGTTCTTATCAGCAAATCGAATGGTTCGATAAAAAAGTCGGAACAATTGATCGAAAGTGCGGCAAAAATAGCGGCATTGCATTATCACCCAAAATATTTGTTCCTATCATTAGTTTCAAGATGGAACGACACGCTTGAAGAATTATTAGAATTTGCCTGGTCAAAAAAATTATTGGACTTCACTGTTGTGGAATTCAACGAGAAACTAACGAAAACGAAAAAAGTTGACAACTCGCCAATGGTCCATCAATTGAATCCCTTCAAAAAGGAATACAAGATAAAAAAGTGGTCTTCGACCAATACAGACTTATTCCCGAACAAACAGAGTGATATGCATGGCTATGCATTGAGGGCTGCACCCTGTGTAGGGATTGCAGATTTCACAAAGTATGTTACGTCAAAAATGCATGGTAAAATCGGAAAAGTGATAGCCGATAGATTGAACGCTACTCTGCAATATGTCCCCGTGACTTCAGAATATTTAATGAGAGCAGGACATTTACATATAGGTCCTTATTCCGTCATCCATGTTTATATGGAAGAAGCAAGGCTAGATCTTTGGCTAAAATTCGCCTATCAAGAGGTATCCGACCCAAATGTCACTCTGAGAACAATAACGTTAACAATGGACGAAATTTGCACAATCGTTCCAAAAAAAACCAAAGACCATGTTCTATTCAATCAAAACGTTCTCGCAATGTACGGGTTTTATTTCTGCCTGGTTATCGCATTTTGGATTTTGAAGCGAATGATCGGACTGGACGATTCTTTATGGAGCATCTGGAATGTCTGCTGTATTCTGTTGGGAATATCCGTAACACGACAACCCCACCGGTATCTTCAGCGTATACTGTTTATTTCTCTGGTGGTTATTTCCGTCGTTTATTCATCAACGGTTTATGATGCGTTGACGACCATAACGGTGCATGCGACAACCGAAGAAAAATACCAATCTATTGAAGATCTTGCCAATTCCAAATTAAACGTTGTGATGATCCATCCCTATCATGATGACATTGTTTTTAGTGGATCGCCTGTTCTTGAGAACTTCAAAGACAGAATAGATGTGCAGTTCTCAGATATAAAGTGCACAATTGCTGCTATTAATGGTGATATATGCGTGACAAGATTGTCTGCTATAAAGATGTACTACGACCAATTAAGAAATTGTCATAAGACGAAGCTTCAGTACGGCAGACCTTGTTTTCGGACCAGCATAAGCGGATTTATCGTCAGCAAAGGATCACCTTATCGATCTACTTTCGACAAATTGTTGTTGAGAATGCAAGAGACTGGGATTATGAATCTAATTACTGATACAAGTCCTAATCTCAAATCAATCAACACGCTTTTGTTAAATGAACATGAGCTACCAAATTTAGACGATGTGCAATGCTCAGATCGGAAAACAGGAAATGTGTCTCATTTGACGCAACAATTGTTAATATTTTTAGCCTTAGGCTATGGCATTTCGATCTTCGTTTTCTTGATCGAAATTTCTCCGACGTTGTATCAGAAATACTGGACACCTCGAAAATGGATTTCATCAACAAGAAACACAATCCGCAACAGAATTCTGAAATTATGTAAACGAAGAAAGAAAAATGAAAAGATCAAGAAAATAATTCGGCGACGAAAAATTTTGGAGTCGAATAAAGCTGATCTTGATGAGTTATCGGAAATTCGAGTTCTACCATTCGGCGACCGCCACGAGACTATCGATTGCTGCACACCTACTGAAGTCGTCTCTAGGGCTCGATAGTGCGTGCTTGGATTTTTTTGAAAATTCAGCGTTTTAGATTTCATTTTAACAAGCCAGAAAGGTATTAGACATCGTAAATTACGGATTTCTCTCTCAAAGTCGCATAATTAAACTTTAAAAAATTACAGTATACATATTCCTCTCGATCCCAAGAATTGAACTTTTTTGAGTTGAATTTTTTAATGTTGAGGGACAAAGCGGTGATACATTCTTTTCGATCCAAAGAACGGCGATACGATCCAATTTTTTACGATAATTCACTTATTATTTAATAAATCCGTAATTTGCGGAATCTGGGTGATCACGTGATTTTCATTGCTCTTAAATAACTGCAAAAAAATTTGGATGTACCTATGTTGTCTTATTCGAAATTTCCTGGCGATTATACGAAATCCTCCAAAATTTCGCGCTCAGACAATTTAAAAATTTCATAGAAGCTTAAGGGGACACGGTGGTCTAGAAATTTCAAAAAATCGATTTTTCTTTCGACATTCCAAAAGAATAGTATCTCAAGAATATACTGTGAAATTTTCATGCGGAAATTCCCAATATTATAGCTTCTACAGCTCATTAACTAGGTAGAGGGTAGTATCTTAGAGTATGTGTACGTCGAAATTTAAACTCATTTATCTCGAAGCGACTTTTTTCGGCACGGTGCAGATGAAAACAAAAAAGTATTCAACCGAATGACTTGAAATTTGGATATGTTCTTCACAACATGTATGGCTATCGCCGGAACTAGAATCATAATTTTATTTAAACAATTTCCTATTTTTTACACTAAAAAACTAGTGAAAAAAAACCTGATTTCATGAACTTTTTTTTCCAAAGCGCGCCATTTTGTCAATTTTTTATTTTTTCGATTTATTCTAGTTCCAGTCATCGCTGCACTCTTTCTGATTAAGAATCTTTTTTGATTTTGTGTTTCAGATAAGTAGAAGTCTCGAAATCATCTGCACCGTCCGGGTCCGATTTTTCGAAAGGGAATTTTCAGCGGCATTTGTTTAATAATGAATATTATTTTTAAATTAAAAAAAAATACTTTGTATGTTCAATAAACGTAGAAATAAACCTGAAAAGTTGAAACATCATTTTTATAATTTTTAATGGCAAGAAAAATCGTGAAAATAGGTGAAATTTTCGTGCTCCAGACCACCATGTCCCCTTAAGGACGACATTGTCCCTTGCTCGCCCCTCGCCATTCGCCCTTGCTCGTCTCCACGGTGCACAATGTACTATAATAATAAATTTTAATGATTTTAATAAAAATGTACAAGTGTGAGGATTAACTCCTTGATGTTTTGAGGAAACTTGATAACGCTAAAATCTCGACAGTGGACATTGTTTTACTTTTCAAAAAATGCTGAATACTACGACCTTCGTCTTTTGTTATACATTTTCTAAAACACATGCTTCTTAAAGATTACACAATGGTTCTTCTATGTTTTTCCTTGAGTGTGATTTTTTTGATACCTTAGCACCATTTTTCGTAACAAAATAGTACATTGTGCACCACGGAGACTAGCCAAAGGCGAATTTAACGTCGCACAAGTTAAATTCCCGTCGCCAAAAGAATAAAGATTCTCGTCTCCAAAAGACTCTCGAAAAAGTGAGGAAAACGTGGTTGCGGTGTAGAAAATTATTTTAAAAAATTGCGATGTTACTTCAGTTTCCATAGGCCACGTGTAATTTGTGAATTCTAATTTCTCAGTAACCAGCTTAACCAATAAAAAACAACAACAATTTATAATCCTTTTTAATTTCACCTCTTTTTCACTATAGAAGTTCCACTTCTATAGCGTGTGGTTGCCGCACACTAATGTTTTTAATAAAAGAAGTTCAGTTAAATAAAGATTCCCTCAATACAATAAAATTGTTATACTTCTATCCAGGTTTTTCCAGAATTAATAAAATAGTGAGTATTGTTCAACTATTGGAACGTTTATCTCAACTCAGAGCTTCCAAAAATGTAGCCAACGGACAATAAATTAGAACTGAGTTTCGCAAGGAAATTCTGAACACCGTCAGAAATAGATTTATTGATGGTGACACGAGCCAGGTTTGAGTTCCTCGAAACCAATGATGCAGGGATGGAAAGAAGAAAAGAATGAAAAAAATTAGTGACTTCCTTTGGCTGCTCGGAACATAGCGCTCCACCGCAGCTGGTCGTGCTGAACTTTCAGAGGGCAGGTTGCAATTCACTCGCGGTTGCTCTCTCTCGCGCGCATTTCATTCGATTTACCCGAAGCGATGTACCCGAAGGGCGTGGCAAATGCATTATGGATTGCCTGCCCCGAGTATTTACGAAGCTCATACTTACGTCGCGAATAGCTATATAGATTATAACTGGTAGTGAGCATAATCCATATTATAGAACTCGCGGCTGCAATAAAACGTAGACGCGCGACGAACCTCTGTAACATGTTATGTTTTACGCTCTTCCTCCTTCTCTACTTTTTATTTTTTTTCTTCTCAATTCTTCGTGCATTATTTTTTTATTCGTCCTTCAGGGCCGAACATCAAACAAACTCGTGCAGTGGACTTCAGAAAACGACGAGACTCGCAAAGTATGAGTAGAGCGACCTCAACCTATTGTTACGTAGTACAAACTGTTCTTATCCTTAATTTTTACTGCAAGGATCACCGTTAGTTGTCAAGAGTTTTAATCTCATCATACTCCCTTAACGGTCAATTCCAATCGAGGATTTCAGGATCTGTCGCGAATTCTGACAACTTCGTACTTTTCGGCCATCGATAGTAACCAGATGGTCGAATAGAGCAACGGGTCAACCTGATCGGCAGCTTCCTTGAGACTCTCTTCAAATTCTAATTGAACCTCGCCGTCGTCTTTTATTTCAGTTCTAACACCGTTGAGAGCTTTTACCATAAGTCTCGTCGTGGACTTTTCCCGCATCACGGCGATACCGAATGTTGATAAAATAACCTCAATTATCCCAAGATCGAGATTTATCTGGAAAAGAAAGATGACGGTACTTTTACTTCTCCTCACAGGTGAGAAAGAGATTAATTCTCACCTTGTAACTGACGGAGTCATTGAAACTATTCAGTCTCTTGTGCATCTTAAGAGCAACGAGCATTTTTGAATAAGCTTGAATCCTCGAAAAATCGCCATTAACGGTGACAAAATAATTGTCATAATCAAATTCAGAGACGAGTGGTCCATTGGCAGTCTCGAATTTGAACCATATCTGAGGCTCGCGCTTTCTTTTCCGGTCTAGATCATTCCTGATGACTTTGAGACCCGGAAACATCCCAGGAGTATTGTAAATCATGAGGCGCAAAGTGTTTTTGAACCGCTTGTGAATCGATCCAGATCGAGTGTCGATGTCGAAAGGGTCGAAGCCAAATTGACACATTTTCTGACGTATCTGACGAGTCTGCCGTTCGAAGATTTTCCATTATTCTTTGATTGGACAATCTAAAAATCTTGATCAATAAGGAGGGCAAATAATGCAAAACGGGTCACTGACCTGGTAGTAATTTTTCTTAGGGCGCACGGCGGCGAGACCATTATCGTCAAGGAATTTAATCATTTCGAGATTAGGCTGAAGCGTGTCGTTCTTGCTCTGCGACTGGGCCGAACAGTGATAAGTCTTCGTAACCGGATCTTCGTACTCGTTTATCTCCCATTGATCAAAGTCCTCGGCCATGTCGATCTGAAGAGTCGCAGCGGTCAGAGACACGTCCGTATAGTCCTCCGTGTCGCTCTCACCTCGGCATCCTACACGCAGAGCCGGGCACCGAGAAGGAAAAAAATTATTGTCGTGAGCACAGATTTTTATCTGCCTTGGAAGAAAAAGTAAGTGAGAGCGAGAGGAGACGAGCCTCCGCGATAAATCATCTTTTCAATCTAACGAACTGAGAAGGCGCCGGGTGAATAGATAAATTAAAGACACGTGTTACTCATACTATGCAACCGCTTTTTATTCACTCTCTCAGATAAATTCTTCAAATATTTTTTACGTTATAAACATTCATAATCATACTAAAAACAATAATCATACTAAAAACATTTAAGGGTGTATGCCCAGTCAAATCCTTAGTACATCTATTCGTGTTTCCAAACTGATTGTTATGTAACATGGCAATAGTAAACAAATTTTTATTGATTAAAATTAATTACGCATAGAAAATCAGGATGAAAAAATCTATATTAAAAAATAGTTAGTACGTCACTTCATTATTATTTTTTTTCACACATGAATACTGGGTAGTCTCCGTACTCTCGCACATTTATATGTTCTCGTTTTATTGAATTTTCTAAAGTACCTCGATAATCCGAGATTTTATTTTTTTCTTTGCAAAATAAAATATGTGAAGTATTTAGAAATATGTTTTTTAAGGTATTTCTATCGCTAAGTGCAGTATAAGCTTGGGGCGGGGGCCCTTTTTTGCAATTTAAAAAAAATTAATTTTGATAAATTTTAAGATTTTCATATGAAAAAGAAGTAAATATGATGAGTATATTTTACCAAATCTCCGCGTTATCATTATGCGAACCTTGAAAATTCTGTCATTGAAATAAGTGTATGATTTGGACTAAATAATTTTTTCCTCCAAAAATAAACGCTAGACCAAGCTAATTTTTTTCTGAATATTCTTTGCGAACCAGTGAACATCTCCTCTTTTTTTCTATGAAAAAGGTAATACCGTTTTTTAGTTATTTTGAAGAACGTATTTTTTCACCGTGTTTAACACGCATTTAAATGGAAGAATCACAAAACTTCAATATCGAATAACTAAAAAACTAGACACTAGAATTACTTTTCGCTTTTTTCAATCGATTTGTAAATTTTTCATTCAAAACATATCTTTTTGCGATAGCAATACCTTAATTTCTATACTTATATGTAACATATTTTGTTTTCTTATTTTGTTTGGTATTAAATTATTTCCGGTACAAATAACACCCGATTAGATGAGACTTTGAACGTTTATTATGGCAATAAATAAAACGGGGAGGTATTCTTTTTTTAATATAGTTTAAACTCAATGTCGAAAGTAAAATTTGCTATTTTGGTCATACATTCTTAACTCTATACTATATGAAAAAATCACAACATAAAATTTGTACAAATTTTCTAATATAACTCTTATGGTAACGGGGTTGACCCTTTTTGTTGGATAAAAGTATCAATGAATGCGACCTCGGCAGCGATACGTTGGTCAATTGGTATAGTAAATCGGAAACTCTACGTATTTAGCATTCTCCCTGATGCCGTCGATCGGTATCTGATCGTTGAGAGTACAGCGCGGCTCTAATGACGTTCGAAACCGCTACACACAGCATGCTCAGACGCAGTCGGATATTTTGGCGTGATCGAATGAGATCGATCTCAACTCCTTCACGGACGAAATTCGTGAAATAATGGCGATTGTTGTCTCTCTCGATCACGACAATTTTTCACGAGAGCAGGAAATTTGTCTCCATACAAACAAATTTCGAGTAATTCCGTACTTAATCAGGGCTTTGCACGAACATCCGGATGGCGAAAAAAATCGCAATAAATCAAACGTCGACGCATGTTCAGATTTGACTTTTATTCATATCAATGTCGATAAATGAAAATCTTCTCTATAAATTACTGTGCATTCGATGTTTTGGTTTCCTCATCAACCTTTTTTCGCGGCTTCCGCGAAAAAGGCTCGTCCAATGAGATAAAAACTGTCAACGGCTTCCTGACATATGTGAGCTACGGCTGCAGCCCAATGGGCCTTGGTGAGACGGCTGAGTACCGAATTCGCGAGTTTTCCAATGATTTCACCTTTTGGTGTTTGAGCAGGTACATTGATAGCGCCGTTTGCGTGATTATTTAGATGCGAGAGAATTCTCATTATCGATTTGCTAATGTGCTTAGCTATTACTTCTAAGAACATAAATAGTTGGCGTCCCAGCAACGACACATAATCCAAAGTTTGCTTAATAGTCGAGCCTCTGACCACCGCACCTGCAACCGATGAAATTTGAATATTGACGACGAGATCTTTGACGAGAAAAAGAGCGAAATTGAATAATTGAGTGAACAAAATTTAAGTACCCCGTCCTCTAAAAGACCTTGAACCGATCGGGCGTAAATCGTCGTAACTCAGCTTGCTGTCCAGATCGGCAGAGTCATCGGCGTAACGCTTGACATATCCTAACGTCCCGTCTGCCGTTTGGATGAGATTCGAGAAGGTTCTTCTGCTCTCGTCATCGACTGGAATTAGAAAATGAGGCAATCTCTCGAACATCAGTCCGCTCGTTCTCGTCAGTTTGTACAAAACGATTATTTTGCGAGTTTAACGTGTCACCGCCGTGTTACGTCCTGTGGTCTCTCTCCTTCCTTTTGTTACGATTATTTTGTTTGAAATTCTCTGGGCGGTTAATGGAAGGCTTACGAGTATCGGACAAGCGGGTGGCGGTGATCGAGTCGAAGGAGCAAGAAGCAAGAATAAGAAGAGTCACGGCACTGAAGCAAGCTATTATCGGTGAGGCCATTGTCTTGTCTCCGGGATCGAACGACGATCGAAGGAACTGTCGCAAAGCAAGTCTCGCCATCACCGCTTATAACGCGCCGTTAACAAGCGTAGAGGCTATTAAAGCGCTCGTAAAGTCTATCTGGCTCGGTGTCCCTCGCCACTCTTTTCCCTCTTTCTCTTTCTCTATCTATTTCTCTCTCTCTCTCTCTCTCCTTTTTCCCCTCGTCAATACGATCAGCGCGAAACGCAGCGAATTCAACGCGGATAATTGCCGTAGAATAGGAGCATTTCTCGAAACGTCTCTAAGAGGGATCCAAACGTAATCCCGACCTTCGATATAAATGAGCTTTCGATGAATGGACACAAAAATTTCCAGCTTTACAATAATAATCTTCAGTTTGTAATTTCGATTGAAATAACACGTGTATGCTTGTTCCGGCAATCCTGTCCAATTTTCGATCGCAAAACAAATCATGATCGCTATATTAAATTGATTTTCATGCCGGAGAAAACTCGATTGCGATATAGTGCGACCGGTTAGACATTCGTATCAAAGAAACGACGTATAAAATTTTATTTTTATATACATTCGGAGATTCGTTTCATTTTCCAGTCGTCGCTGTCACACTATCGGCATGATTGGACGGAAAAAATCGATTACCGGTACCAAAAATTATGCAGTAGGGTTCGCCCTCATCCGCGAGAAGTGCGATCCCGGCGAATCGATCTTCAATTATCGTCTGTCACGCAATTACAAGAATTCTAATTAAATATCGAATGCATTTGTACGTACAGAAGCGTGACGAGAGCTCGTGTAGCGGTGACTTGAGCCAGTTGAGACTCGCGTGTGCGCTCGCAAGACGGATAGCCATGTTCATTATTCACCGATGCCCGGAATATCATGCTCGATTTCTGAACACCGTCCCAATAGAAACCCCGAAGAATCGCTAATTTTAGTAACACGGATTCACTCTTTTTATTACCAATCTGCATCTACATACATTTATCTGATTATCTTTCTCGCGATGACGATCGACATTTTCGTCTCACCCTTTTCAATATTTTCCATACATTTCGTCACAGCGATGAATGACGAGACCTCTCTGAAGACTGTACAGTCAATTTTGGTCTTTCTCGTACCCGAACCAAATCGAGGATGGTCATGTAATTGATACACTTAAATTTAGAGCTTTCTATAAAAAAAGAAAAGTGAGGTGAATATTTTCAGAAAAATTAAAAAGTGACGTGAATTCGTGCGATCACCGTCCATAACCTCGTTGAATAAACAATTTTCGAGCTTAATGATTATTTAATTTTTCAAAAAATTATATTGAAATCATTACGTCAAAATATGCTAAGGATATTCCGTTTTTCTTCAAAGGTTTGCTATTTCGAGACTATACACAAATTAAAGAACTTGCCACGCGTTGATCAACGTTCCTCGCCAGTTCCATGGTTCGTGCCGGAATGTTACTATGTAACTGGGCTCTCCGTAGCAGAGATTCATGCAACGCTAGGACGAGGATCTTTTCTCTTTTTTTCTCTCTGCCTCGTTCCCTCTCCGTCCCTTCTTTAGGACTGAAAACGGAACACGAGGGACGCGTGTGGATGCAGCACGCTAGAGGATTTTGCATTAAGATCGGGGAATTCGATCAGCGCGAGAATAAATGTTGAGGTCATGCTATATGTCTAAAAGAAAATATCGGACCCTCACGGCTCCTTCACGCTTCACGCAAGGATTCGCCCGAACACGAGTCCTTTCCGAGTATTCAGGAAATGGGATTTTATTGAACTTTATATATGTATGTAGCCAATCGAGTGTCAAATAGCTCGAATCGATCGATTTTAATGAGAGTCAATTATAATTGAACAAATCACCGAAGAACGACGAGAACCTTTTTTACGCTGCAGGATCTTTCAGCATTAATGTAAATCAGGCTTTTCAATATATCTTACATTAATTGCAAAAAATAATTCAACAATTAAAAAAACAAAATCAATGACGGATTGGATGTAAATAAAGAAAACAAATATTTATGCGAACCAAAGATTCAATCATTAATTATAAACGTTTAAATGGAATGTGTATAAATATTTCATAATGAAGAATTTACAATTAGCACATTGTATTTTTATAAAAATTTATAAGATTCAACTAAAGTTTTACACGATCGAAAACTCGAGTGAACGATGGATCATTCAACATGCCGGCAAAACTCTTTATTATTTCCGGATGTTTCGCTAGGTCATTTCCATCTGGGCGGATCCATATCGTGTTTCCAGCGCTGTTACGATGGGCATTCAATATCTGATCTCTCAATTTGTCGTCAATGATGAAATCGTTTGGCTTTTTTGCTTCATTCGGCCAGGTCACGAAAACTTGAGCGCGCTGCTGTCGTCTCGTGTCGACATTCCTCTTCTCTTCAATTATCGGTTGTACATTCGATCGTCTGAAATTAAACGCCTTCCGCGAACCCAGTCCTAGCTTGTACCCCTCTAATGCCTTTTCTATCAAATAAATAAGATTCATGAGAAACGGATCGCCCAGAAACATCGATTGAAGACTCAAGCTGTTCTTCATCAATTCAGCTTGGACAATGATCATCTCGGTGACGTAGCGATACCAACAATTGGTCATCGAGGTTTCGTAATTGTTTTTAATCCTGTCACAGAGCGGTTCCGCTCGAAGCTTGTTCGTCGAGCGATAAATTTTTTCTAATCTCTCATTCATGTTCGGTATAGTCGACGATTGCCACTTTCGTATAAAATTGTGAGCCCATTTAAAATCCGCATAATCAATATCCGAAGAAATTCTGGCTAATCCCTGACGAATCGCAGGCATCAGTAATTTCGAATCGTTGTAAGACTCCATGATGGACTTCATCAGATCCGTCTCGACTTTTCGCCAGAGTAACGGATTCTTAAACTTGATCGCTTTCCGACCATGCAACTGTATCGCCGTTTCAACGAGTTTCGAAATTTTTTCGGTAAAAATATTTAGACACTCTTTCATCTTCTCGGAATTTATCCATCGATCAGAAATGTCGTTTTCGAGCATTTCCCGCAACACATTCGCGCACCAAACGTTTGCGGAACGTAACTCATATATCTCGCTTCTCAGTGAATTTTTCAAAATATTTTTGTATACTCTCGAGTAATCGGGAGAACTTTTGTCGTTGAGAACTCCTTTGACTATGTAGACCAAGCTCAGAGTTACTGGTTTTCCACCGAGCGACACGTCCTCCAATGTTGCACCGTATTCTTGCATTGATTTTTCCAGCAACAGAACATTGGCCAACATTTTCATGAAACAATCGTTGCGTTCCAACTTCGGAGTCTCGCCGAATCCTTTTTTAGTCAAGTTACATATTTCAAAGAGCTTCGGAGACTGCTGGAACACTTTTCGTATTTTCTTTTCTGTATCCCGAATCTCGGAATTTTTCCATTCCTCGATCTTGGCACTCGCCCACTTGAGGTAATTTCGTTTTTGCCAGTGAGCAAGTAAATCTCGATCCAGAATAATTCTCGCTACAGCAGCAGTGCGCTTGACGAATCGAGGACTCCCGATAACTTGGCGAAAATAGCGAAGCAATTGAGGAAATTTGGTGAACCAGGTTACTTGAAAATCTTTTACAGGATGTTCCAACAAGTGGCGAAGACAAGCGATATGTTGAAAACGAGACTTTACATCATAGCGATTGGAATTGGTTAAAAAGTGATGGAAAGCTTTTCTGAAGCAACTGGCCAAGACGGGTTTCTGAATTTCAAAAGCTTTTACGTAGTCGTAATTTTTATCGTGATTTCGATCACGATCATCATTCGACAACTCCTTGTTCATCCTCCCGATGACTTCTGCCGTTACGCGTGGTCCGAAATGTTTGCAGAGCTTGCGAAATTTCCTCTTGCGCATTATTAATTTTTTTCGTGCTAATTTTTGGCAATTCTTGCGAAATTTTCCATCGTCTTCACCGTCCTTGTCTTTGTCTGCCAACAAATACGTCAACATGCGTGCATATGTATCACTTTTAAACAATTGTTCATTACCATCGAATTTTTCTATCCATTCTTCCCAATCGTTCGAGGTTGGATCGTCTTTGAAATCCTTTTTTGTAGGTCGATTGTCCATTGTTTCTTCAACGGGGCGATCGATTTCCACAACGACATCGTTGAATCTTCTTTTCCCCGAAGCAAGAACTGTTCTCCCGGCAATTAACAAGATCAATGTAAGGTATATTCTTCCAGCGAGCATCTCGGCGCACCTTCGATTTCCGTGCTCACTTTCTTGGACGAGCAAGCTTTATAACTTTTCGCGGTAAGTAGAAACCAGGGAGAGAGGTGCATCGAGGAATACGTGATATTATGGTTTCCTGCGATTACGACGTGAAACGAAGTTGTAAGAAAATCGTCTTAATATACAAACGATTATTTTCCTTGACCGCGACGCGCTTTTAGACTTTACCAATTAACCGAAAAGAAAAACACTCTCGCCACTTTTAAATTAACATTGTATTTATTTACCATCTTTTTGCTACATCTCTTACCGGTAATGGTCAACAAAAGTCCGAACGTAAATCCGGGCAATTTCAGCTCCATAGCGTCGCTGAAAAAAAAAACATTTTCATTTTCATTTATCGTTTCATAGGTGAAGACACGACGAAGTAAGTTCACAAGCTATTGATACACATAATTGGTAAAAATGAAAAACGAGCTCGAATCTTGGGACACGACGATGAAGGGTCAAGCGATTCTCTGATCTCATAGTGGCAGACGAAGTAGTTCAACCCGAGCGGTCGACGCGCGGAGTATCGAGAGCCAAAGAGAGCATGTTCATTGAGGAGGTCTCTCGAGTAGCCGAGCCTGATACGCTACTGTTGCCGTCCGAATCGTTTATTATCTGACGCGTGAACCATTTTACCGACACCGAAAATCCAGGTCTCATATCCACCGAGTCGCAGAGAATCCAACTTCGAAATAGATTGAGAAATCTCCTCATCGAGGCGCCAGCTGTCGGTCGCGCGACTTTATCGACCATCGCCTCACGACCCGAAACTGCGATACCAGATAACTGTTGACATTACAGATTTCTGTTTTAACAGGGAGAAAGATAGCGCCTTGATCTAAACCGGACTCTCCAGTAGGTCAAAGTTCTCGATAATCCTGGCGATACTTCCGCGAGAGAATAATTTCTTTTTTCTACTTTTCCTCGCTTAGTTAATCATCAAGTTTAAAAAATGAATAACGTTCCAGTTGAAGAACGTTGCTGCTCATTATCGGAATATAAAATTAAGGATGTAGGTATACCCCAAAATAGCAAATGTTTCTCTAAACATTTGCTATTTATTCAATCCATACAAGTGGAAGAGGTATAGAGGCAAAACGGATTTGCTATTTTCTAAGAGATTTTTGAGATTGTAGAAAAAAAAGAGAATCAGATTACTCTGTGATAGTAAAATTAATGCGATTCTTTTCTTGTGTGCAAAAATGACTTATTTTCACATTTCAATATTAGCCATGCCAAGTTTTTGGGCCGAAAAAAATGTTGAATTATCTAACTTATAAAAATGTAGTACGTACAATAATCAATTATAATTTTCAGCAGGATAAGATATAATTGTTGTTTAAAAACGGTATATAGCTATCATTATATGAACATCGATGTTTTTGTATATCAATAAAGAAAACACGTTTCCATAACTCTATATTCGGCGTTGATTCTTAGCTATCGATTTCACTGTATTTGTAAGTCAATAGAGTAGTAAACGTTTTAATAGTTTTTTGTATCAATAATATGACAATGTTAAATATTTAACTTTCAATTATTTTCTCATAATAAAACTGGACTGTGGATACACGATTAAAGTATATTGAACGAAACGTCCTTTCATTAGTTGGCGTACCTTTTCTACTTTCTGAAAAAAGTTTTTTTGACATTTATAATAATTAGTTTATAAAAACAAATAAAAGTACTCTGTATTTTACCGGACATGCATCTGTATATTATATAATATATAACGAATTCTAGAAAATCTATATTTAATAATAGATGAGGCTTGAAAATCGATATTATGTACGAAAATGCCTGATTGACTAAAAATCTTTTAATTGGGTGTCCAAATGCGATACATCGGGGGAAGAGAGTCTTCTTTTTTTGCGGCGAACCAGTGATTTCTAAATCGCCGTGCTCTCCAACTTCAGCCATTGCGTTCACGTGGATCGAGCGAAACGCGAGAGGTGCACGCGATAAACTTTGAGAGTGCAACGAATGCGCTGTACGTATCCGTGGACAACGCCATGCAATTACGTACGTGACAAGCATGTCCCGATGTGTTTCACGCTAATTATAATAGAATCGCTTAATCACAGGGAGCGCATAAGAAGCGCAAAAGTCATAAGCGACCGTTGCGTTCGAGTCTCGCAAGAGAGTATATCCACCGTGGATGGAATCACGCGGGGAGACGGATGGAGAGAACGAAGAAGTGGGGAAAATGCACGAGATCCCGAGCTAGAGGCCGTTCAACGGCCCCAAAGGACGGGACCGCTATATACGAAATCTCCATCGGGAGGGGAAGGTGACTCGATTCACGTAGCAACCTTCTCTCGCTTGGTCGCTGGAGTACACTCACTTTGGAGTGTTTAACGGATCTAGCGAACACCGAGATCGAGCGGGAGGAGGAGAGAATGAGCTGGAGAGAGCGAGAGAGAGAGAGAGAGAGAGACAGGAGTATAGGAGGTATGGGAAAACGAGAAATCATGGGTGAAGGGCTAACTGGCTTCCAATAATAGTCCATCGACTCTGTCGGAGCGTGACTTTGGAATTTATGCATTTATTTCTTTTTACTCTCTTTCCCAGTGTCTCTTCTATCTTTCTCGATTCCTTGTCGCTGGCTCGCTCTTTTTATTAAATCTCGGCGGAGACTCGCGGACAATGGAGCGGAAGTCTACCGATGAGATATATGTATGTGTACGGGAGTGCAACGGTAGATTAACGGGAAGGCAAGAGGCTTTTTATGTTCAACGAGAGAGCCATCGCTCGTGCGCGTATACGTTATACCTGTATATGTATGTCTTCATACGTATATAGAATATGTACGTACCGTGGACATTAAAAATCGTGCAATCTCTCCTTCATCTTATTGGCGCGCTTATATCCGCGTCCCGGAATGTGCAGCCAACGCGCGGAGGCCCCTCTTCGGTTCTTCGCTGAAATCGATCGGGAGAAAGTGCTTCTCCGATCCGCTCGAATGACCAATACAACCGAGCTCAGACTCGTAAGACGAAGGAGGCTTCCTCGTGTGTGCGATACGAGCGAAAGAGGTCCATTATCCGTGGCCGGACGTACAATCGCTCTTAATGTTATAAGCCGTACGAAAAAAGCCGCTCGCTCATCGAAACTCTCCGCTTTGAGGATGTGACAACGTGAGAATCTTTGTACCTCATCGCGAGAACGGGTTTTATCCCTTTTTTCATCTCTCTTTTTTCTTACAACCCGCAATCATTAACTACCATGATCAACGTGTCCCCCGCAGTCCCACGGATAATCGGAAAATTGGCTTTGACAAATGAGATAGAAATTTTAATGCAGTGCTGGACGCTTCAACCTAACTTTCTCAATCAATGTCGCATTATTAACTGTCTCCTGAATATTTCAATCGTCGAGAATAACGATAAATGTTGCAATAGTGGAACACGTCCTAATAGTTGAACAGTACTCATCAGTATATTCTATTAATTTTATCGAAGAGTCTGGAGAAGTATACAAATTTTATCATATTGAGGAAATATTTATTTAACTGAACTTCTTTTATTAACCTTCAATACATACACGTTTTTTTGGTGCCTCTTATCCGTGAACCGGTGTCGTTTTCGGCTAAGCGCTGTCGCACTCACAATTATTATCGATAAAAAAATTAGGAAGGCTGTATTTAGACACAGCCGTAGCCTTTGAGCGTGAAACGCCTTTTGCAATTTTTTAAAAATGATATTTTTTAGAAATATTT
>JAPYYX010002153.1:0-18035 GCA_030522605.1 Cremastinae sp. B BG-2022a | reverse complement strand
TGAGATTTGGGTCTGGACAAATTCTCGACTTTTTCATAAAAAAACAAGAGCACAAAAATTTTAATTAGGAGCCTTCTAAAGCACATGAATAGAACTTATTCTTCGAACAATAAAAACAAGATGAAGTTGTTACTGAAAAAAAAATTATGAAAAATTGAAAAAAATTCTGAATAATTTTTTAATTGTTTATTAGAGTTGAAATAGTGTTTATTCGTGCTTTCCGGTGTCAATAGAACCCTGACTTCCACGTATACACGCCTGGCTCCAAAAATACGGCCCCGAAAAACACATTTTTGCTCTTCCTTATAAAAAAAAACGAGACTTCTGTCCGGGGTCTTTGAAAAGCACATAAAGAGCACATAATTCCTACCTAGTCAGCAATTCGATATAATTTTTTTTTCATGGGTGTTCTGCTAACTCGATATATAGCTAGCAGAAATCCCTAATTTTTCGATTTCCCTGGAAACTGTAGGAGCACAAAAATTTTCAATAGAGCACATAAATAGCACATAAATATGAGCTATAGACATACGCATTTTTTAAAAGTGGTTCTGCTAACTTTACAGACCTATTCTATTTTTCCTGAGAAATTCTCTTCGCAAGCTTTTCACCTGCTTAAAAATCTCGTTAATGGAATTTAAATTGTATTTTTGTCGTAGAGTTTAATATTGTTGAACGGCATAAACTTTATCACGTTTACTCACAATTTTTAATAGAATTATGTACTGGGGAAGAATATTTTTCTCTATTTTTGATATTAAAAAACCTATTTTCAATATTATTCTAAAAGAATTGAAAGTCACCTTCTCTTTTTCCTTCTCAGCGAAACACGTTACAGATTGTATAGCAAATGTATAGTAAGACAAAAAAGACAGAGGATCGACAAAAAAATTAAAATAAGAGAAAAACTGTTTATATTTCGAGCTTGAATTCTTTCGTTATTGGCTCTGTTTTTATTCCCGCGAGCGTTCCTTGCTCTCGCTTTATTTTATTATCATTATTATTATATTATTTTTCTTACCTCAATTTTGTTTGCATTTTCTACTGTAATGTATACACATTGTTATAGCTTTTTCTGCGCGCATGTATACGAAACTTTGTTGTGTGGAAAAAGTCGATAATTGATGGCGAAAATAATGAAATGACGAGATGAGAATTAATCCCAGATCGCAAACTCCATCGCGATTGTATAACAAACGTTATTTCATTGAGCACGTTCAAAATAAAAAAAAAACGAAAATTGATCAAACTCAAAGGTCACGAATATATTAAAATATCTTTCTGACATGCATATTTATGTGAATCTTACAATTAGTGAGCAAATTGAATATATACCAAAATTCGTAAAAAAATGTTTTGCATAAAATAAACAATTGGTAAATTATAAATAAATATTTATAAAAAAACATGCTGGAATTTTTGTGGCTCACGGTATTTGAGTGCGTTGCTTCTGATGTTCTGATTCGGTGGATCTTTCTACTCGTTCTACTCGTGTCAATGTCCTTGAGAGTTTGGGGTTGGCAACGTCCATCACGATTCCAATGAAAAGTCTGAAACTATAAAAATATTTTTTCTTTACGCGTCCGTGTACTCTCCTTATGAAATTCAAAACATTTATTAATTTCAATTACTCATTCGTATGCTACATTTTATATGAATGTATATTTCTTTTTGTTAAACAATTCAATCCGTTTTTAAAAACATTTTTGTTGGATTTTTTACGCATTGAAATAGGAATAAAAAAAATTACAAAACCGTTTTTTTTCACTTAGCAATCTCGCAAAATATCGAAAAATTCGCCCTCATGAATACGCACCCCTGAAAAATAGACACTCCAAATGATTGAAACGAGGCGAATCGGAAAAAATTGAAAGGAAGGTATAGAGCGTATTTTAGTAAGTAATTTTCAAGTCGAATGACGGGACAGAATGTGGTCGACGAATTTTATATTTTTTTTATGTCGAATATTAAGGTATTACTATCGCTAAGTGCCGTATAAACGTGGAGCGGGGCCTCTTTTTGCAATTTAAAAAAAAAAATTAATTTTGATTATTTTCTAAGATTTTCATCGATGAAAAAGAAGTAAATATGATGGGTATATTTTACAAAATTTCCGCGATATCATTTTGCGAACCTTGAAAATTCTCTCATTGAAATAAGTTTAATAAGATTTTTACTATTTACCATTTTGCGAACCTTGAAAATTCTCTCATTGAAATAAGTTGAATAAGATTTTTACTATTTATCATTTTGCGAACCTTGAAAATTCTCTCATTGAAATAAGTTGAATAAGATTTTTGCTAAATAATTTTTTCCTCCAAAACTAGACGGTAGATCAAGCTCATTTTTTTCTGAACATTTTTTGCGAACCACTCTAACAACTCCTTTTATTCTATGAAAATGATAAGAACCGTTTTTGAGTTATTTTGGAAAACGTATATTTTTTTCAAAGTTTTCGTAAACAAACAATTTTTGCGATAGTAATACCTTAAATAAATTTTTAATTAATTTTTTTATAGCAGACATTAAAAATATTGAAAACGTCGAAATTATAATTCATAAAAAACTTGCAAATTAAAAAAGATAAAATATTTTTTTCTGATAATAATGTATGTATAAAATATATACTCACGTAATTTTTGTTTTCGCCTTTTACTTCGCACCGAGTTCATGAAATTTCGTGAGCTCCGCACTCGCGGTCAAACTTCAGTCTCGGAATAGGAGAGTGCGATCGTGAGAACGAAAACAAACCGGGGTAGGTGCGACGGGAGTCTAATATACATTGCCAAAGAGAAATATTTTACCTGCACAAACATTATTCAATTACTTTTCACTCTCACGCCACGGTCTTACGAATTTTCGAAAAATTTACTCTCACGAAAGTGTCAAATGAACAATAAGCGAATTCGAAGTGAAAAACAAAAAAAGAAAAAAGAACAAACGGAATTTAATGTAAAGCAATCGTTTATCGAAAATAGACAAAAAATAAAAATAGTTTTTTTTTCAATAACATTTTGTTGTAAAATATTTTACATTCGAAAATACTCGTGAATTAATTTTGATTTTGATCTTATGGGAGAACGGAGTTTCCATAAAATTACTCACGTTTCTTGCTGCGTGCTGCGTGTGTTGCGTGTATTTGAGTACGACGCTCTCTCCATGGCGATAAAATTTTTTCTCGAAAAAAATTGTGCGATTGTAAAATCAGTACAAGCATACGTGCCTCTGACAAGTCTGTCGATATATAGATTTGTGCAAGGCAGTTTACTCGTAAAAAAATAAAATACTTTTGTTCATAAAACTCTTTTATACAATTATTTACGTCGTATGTTATTACTGCACAATAAGATTTATAGCTCTCCGCAGCGACCGTTCTCAGCGTCCTCGCTAATACTCTATGTACCTCCGAGGTCAAATCCGAATCAGCGGTGTACTGCTGAAGTCGGAACACATCGTAATATTATAAATAATATTTTATTTCTCATTTATCATGCGTTACATTTTATATTAGTAAAAAAACTTCATATCGACCAATTTTTTGTGAAATTAGATATTTTTGCACAGTTAAATGATATGACGGAAAATTTGTTATGAAGTGGGAAATAGTAGAAAAACAGTCAAGACGCACACAAGCAATGCACGTGTCGCAGTCCTCTCTAATGTACATACCTACCATCGACGACAAATCTCTGAATTGTGCTCAAATACTATCCAAGACACGACATTCCCGTGGGTTACTCTATTTTTTTAAGCTCTCAGAATCTTTTATTTTTCATTAATGCACAAGAGAAAGAATTGTCACGAGCACAACAGCAGAACAGGGCAAATCAGCTTTTTCTCGCAAACTACCGTTGCAGCGTGAAGGCGCGCGCACTCAATAGGGGCGCGCGCGTCCTCTCACTCCCTCCACTACGGCCCAAAGCGGCCCCTTCCTGCCTTCCGACGCCTCCTGCCAGTCCTGCCTCCTGCCTCCTCCCGCCATTATCTAACCGTTCGGGACGGACGATGGACGCTGCGACAGACGCTCTCGATAGATCGCTGAAAACTTCCGTACTTGAGGAATCAGCGCCAGTAAGTCTTCCTAAATAAACAGACACGTTCAATCTTCGTTGTCACGAAAAAATGTTGATTATCGAATCCCGAATTCACAAAATATTCGTTTTTCTTTCCTGCCTTCCCTTTTCATGGTAGCCCGTGTCGTCGAGAATGGCTTCACAGATACCCGTATGAGACAAGATGATGGAAAAAACGGAACATGAGCGATGATAAAAGCATTACACAGACGTAAAATCATCAATCAAACTAATGTTCTCACTTTTCGCGCGTTCAGGAATCTCCGCAGCCATGCAAAACACATCGAAAAATGTAAGTCCTTTCTTCTTTCTTTCGTTGAATTATTATCACTGTTATTTCTTACGAGACTCAAATTATTTCGTCCAAAATACATTTTTTACCGTGTAATCTGCTTTTATGCGAGATTCTTTACACGTCTCTCGAGAAAAAAAATGATGTGTGAATTTCGTGAAATATCGATGATACACGATATTAGAGAGTGGATGACACATTATCGTTGGTGCATTATTTTTGGTGTGAAAAAAGATATTTTTATTTATGAAGAGTAAACAATTTTTTTAATCCTGTATATTCGATTATCGAGGTGTAAAAACCATCGCTGTTTGGACCAGGAAAAATTTTACCCTGTCGAAGTTTTCGTGATAAAAATTAATGGCACACTGGCAAAAGAGATGCGGCTCAGCAGTGTGCTTTGTTTCTCCCTGTATTTTTGTCTCTCGCTCGCGCGAGTTCGACGCCACGTTGAAGGGCGTTTGGAAGACGCGTACGCAAGAAAAATTATTCCACCTCGTTGGTTAGTTCGATTTTTATGAAATAAATAAACTTGTGTCCGCTTTTCGATAGGAAAAAAATTTCGAAGTATCACGAAGCAATAAGTATACAATTTTTTAATCTATGACGAAGAAAAAAGACGAAATAATTTTCAAGACTTTTATATCTAATAAAAAACAACCGTACAAAATAACTGATACTTTTGTAAAACTTTTAATCGTAATTATGTAGGACGAGGAAAACGAGTGATCAAAATATTCTCTTTGTTTACAAAAATAAATTTAAAAATTCATATAAAACAATGGAGAATGAATTAATTCTTCCACGACCTTCACGTCGAGGATATTAGAAAAAAAATTGATTAACGATAATAGCGCGAAAGAGTGTTCGAAATGTTGTAGGTCGGATGTTGAGAAAAGGTTCAGGAAATGAAGGAAATTCCTAGAATGTGCGGTTGAAGGAGATTTCGGAATGGAAAAAAGTTGAAGGTAACTTGGCTCCGCGGAGAAGTTTAAAAGAGCATTTACCCTCCGTGGAAATCGTTTTGTTTTCCGGGTTCTCCTTTTTTCCACGCCTGTCGACAATAAACGTCACAATTCTCGATCCTTTCCCGACGTTGAGTAAATATTACTTTTTCTGATCGAGAGTCGAAAAATATATTTCACCGTTTCGTTGAAAATATATACGCGTCGGTGTATTATTCGTTGGTTGCAATCTCATTGTTCTATTATGTTTTAGGAGGAAAGCAGAGTATTTGTATAATGGAATCGGGAATGAGAGGAGGCTTTTCGTTGATTCGAGCCGTTCCATACTTCATCTCGGCGTCATTTATAAAACAGGCGGCTTGTTAATGCTCGTACACCGACGGAGATGTTCCGCAACACGTGCAGCTTTTGGTACATTTCGCATCGATGGCATCAGCGTGACGCAAAGTCGGCCTAGCGTTAATTATACCGGGGCGCTCGTAACGCGCGATAAATTAATATTTCAATTACGTTCTCGCTAATGTCAGTCCTCCATCCCTTTTCTCGCTACTCCCTCGTTTTCTCCAAAATTTTCATATTATCGTGGATTACCAATTCTCCGATTGTGAGAGAGTATTTATACTCGATGCCACTTGTTTATACATGCGCCCCATGCTCCTCGTCCCTTCGGGCCGCGTATTAATTTTGTTCTCCGACTTGGAAAATCCATATCTCGAGACGCTAATGGGACTTTGGGAAATAAGATTATAGTCAATTTGAATTATTAACGCGTCTACGTCTGTCTGTCGGGTATAATTCACTTTCCTGAGAGTTGCCACGAGAATTCGTGAACCTTCGAGCGTATGCAACCAATTTTGAATTATTTCAATGTTCTATCAATTATCTACATTTCTGAAATTATATTTTTATTCCGTTCAAAACTCTCTCACGATAGGATAATAATTATTTACTTTAAACGACAGAATTTGATTAAGTTTTATTTCGTGGGATTTTTTTTTTTCATTAGGTACCCGAATTAACGAGATTTTTCGTTCGTTCATTATCGTCGACAGTTCAAGCGATATCGTAATACGTAATTTTCGGTAAATCGATAGCCGTCAGTGGACTCATTCGTTAGCGGATAATTGAGTAACCCTTTAGGATTTTTCCATCGAGTGTCGGATTATTATCGCGCTCGTCGTGAAATCGATTCACGCCCGCGGACATCGGCATGCGAGATCTTTTCGCTTTTTCTATCCGATCATGGAGAAATACAACGCGATGCGCAATATAGGTGCTCGATTTTTCAGCGACCGGCGAATTCAATATTCCGGGAGGCCCCGCGAAATTTTCCGCGGATAAGACCGGTCGCGTTTCGTCGTAAAAAAGTTAAATAGTAGCCCCGGAATGGTATAAAAAAAGGAGGGAAATGGTTAAAAAAAAGCAGGAAAATGTTCCGGAGGGAATGAAAAAGTGCGAGCAGTTTTTTAATATGTCCGGGACATGATATCAGCGAGCCAGCCGGTGTGTCTGCTTCTTCTCTTTCCAAAACTCTTTTTTATCCATTTTATCCATTGTTTTTTACCCCCTTTCGCGCTCCAGCGGCACTTCCCCTTCCCTTACACTTTTTCGCACGCGAAAAATTGTTTTCTCGATTCTTTCCCATTGCCGGGTCAGAGGCAACTTTTGAGGATATATAATATTGAAGCACTCCGAGCGAGTATTAAAATCCTTGAAAAAGTTTAGTCAACGATCGACGAGGCTTGGATGTACGTATATGCGACTATCGCATAAACGACGAGCAATCAATAATGTGCCTGCAATGAGATAGCACTCTTGAGGTTGCAGTGACGTCGAGTTTCTTCCGAACTTCGTCGCGATAAGTAATTTTCATCAGCGGCTTCTGTCCTCGCGGAGTTTCCTCCCCGCTGTATCCTTTTTTACTCGTCATAAATATTTTAATGACGAGATCAAGACTTGAGCGCTTTGTTCGGGTGTGCACAGACCATTTATGGAGATATTGAAAATCTTAGTCCCTTGATTCTCCTCTCGCCGTTTTCTTGGAAAGTTGACTTCATAATCTCAAGGCGTTTAATCTTAATGTCTCATTAACTTGGAAAATTTTATCTCGACGCTTTCTCTAAACGGTGCAGGAAAGGTTATTTGTATTTTGATTCTATGAATACAATATTCTATCAATATGTATGAGGGAAAGTATTTTTTAAGGTATTCCTTGCATGAAATAGTTAGTCATATGTACAACTGTGTAAAATTCCAGGGGCTGTTACCGACTGAAAAATCAAGATATTTATTCTTGAAAATCGTCATTTTTCGCAACCTCCAATAAGAGCCCGTGTTAAATATTACGATATTAACGATGAGTATCTCGATTTTTTCGGTCGGTAAAGCCTATTGAAATTTTGCACACATTTTTATATAACATCAAAGAAGCTTCAATTATTTTTTTACAAAAATTTGAAGACAAAAATTTTTATGATTTTGTTTATTATGTAAAAAATGAATTTTATGTAGGATCGATTTGAACTTTGAGTATGTTATTCTCTAATTGATTTGCAATAACTTTCTAATGGACTTAGATGCTCAGTCCACTTGGAATATGAGAAAAAATGAGATCAAAATTTCGATACCCCCCCTCGTTTTAGGAATACCTTAACTTCGAAAGTTACTCCTGAATATGAAAGATAGACTTTGTCTTTGTTTTGACGTTTATTATTTTTTTCAGGCAATAAAGAAATTGATAGGTTTTATTTTACACAATCAGCTGATTGATATATATTTTTTTATAGGGGATATTTTGGTCACAACCCTCTCGCTGCTGATTTTTTTACCTCGAATTCTCCAGCGGATTACGAAAGCATCGATATTCCTCCGCTCGAGAGTTCCCTGCGTAGATGAAGTTTTGTCACGTGTGAGAGGAGGACAAGAAAACGAGAGAAAGAGGGGATTCTTATGAGCCAAGCAGGAAACTCCGAGTGAGGGGACAATCCATCAGGGACACCGCTGGCTTAGTTCGCCAATTTTTCACCTGATCCTCGATAAAGCGAGCGGGAGAGCGTGAGAACCGGATATTTTTTCCTAACTCTCAGAACCACGAGCAAGAGAGATGAAAAAGGCAAGCAAAACATCGAAATATCTGAAAATAATGGACGGGCGCAGATGTTTTCTCCTGCATTTGGAGGTGGAGATTTTTTTCGCACCAGTCGTGCAGCTTTAACGTTGATGAAGCTTTCACGCTTAAACCAAACCCAGTGAAGGTATAAATTCATATACAGCGAAGAAAAAAGTAGATGAAATATTTCTGATTGCGCTCCTTTTTATGGAATTCAGTTTCAAAACGTGGTTCAGCATTTTTTATAAATTTGTTTTTACATTCTCGTCGTCCTTGCGGTAAAAACGTTGAAATTTCTCAATAGAACTAGAACTAGTTTTTCCTTCGTGATTGACGACTAGTTTTATTTTTGTACATTTCGTTTCCGATGA
This sequence comes from Cremastinae sp. B BG-2022a, assembly GCA_030522605.1. Taxonomy (NCBI): domain Eukaryota; kingdom Metazoa; phylum Arthropoda; class Insecta; order Hymenoptera; family Ichneumonidae; species Cremastinae sp. B BG-2022a. The sequence continues at coordinate 9,225 of JAPYYX010002153.1, read as the reverse complement.
GGACAGCATTGTCGATCGAAGAAAAGACGAGGATATGGTCAGAAAAGTTCAGTGCTACGATCGACGAATCTGTTGTGGCATTATTTTCAATCTATCCGTCGTCCGATGTTGTCACTTACACTGACTTTTTTCGCGTCGTCCTTCCAGCTTTGTGTTATCGCTGACGGAAAACCTCAAAGGAAAAGTGCTACGCGTCTACATAGACCAAAATCGAAGCCCATCTCACAATCAGTTTGGCTCTGCTTGAAGTCTCAGCCATCGAAACTCTATCCACCCGCAAAGTCCTTTGCTTTACCAAACTCTCGACCATATTCTCTCTTTTCTTCTTCCTCAACTCTTTACTCGCGAAGAAAATCGCTCGTGGCCCGATTTCATCGCCCGTCCTTTCAATCGAGAGAAATTCACGTTGGAAGTTTCACCCTCAACGTTTGAAATTTTTTACAACTCTTGAAGTTTTTTCGTTTTTTATATCCGTTTAAAGACGACGATTGTAATTTTCTCGCAGATTGTGGGAAAAAGAATTGAGAAATGGAGTGATTAAAATCAATGGTTTCAACTTCACATCTTTCATTTATTAATTTTTATTTTGCTATATTCTTCAGTCAAGCGCTTTTTAAATCGTGATCATTCATTTTTTCAATAAAATTATCTCTATCGATCTTCTCAGTGAAAAAATTTCAATCATATTTCGTGAATTTTCAAGGCATTGTAAATCTCGCGATCTCGTATAATTAATTTAAGGATTTTATCACGAGAATCTCGAAGAGTTTCTTAATTTTTATTTTTTTAACTTCCAAGTCTACATTTTAAAGAGACTCATTAGAATTTTTTTCTACGTCAGGAATTTTTTATGGACTTATTTGGAGGATGTAGGAGAGAATATAAAACGGAAGTTTTGAAATATCTCTGGAAAAATGTATCCGACTGGAGGGAGGGACAATGAGGATGGCATCCTTAACAGGCAAAAGACAATCACATTTTTTTTCATTCCACGACGTCGTAGTACAGGGCGGGTACTTTGCTCAATCTCGCTCACTTATCTTCTTCCTCACCTTGACTGAAAAGTCTCGGGGCAGCTTTTAGCAAAAGCCTCCCTCGCCGTGTAGCCCGGCAGAGTGAATGGCGTGATCTAAGAGAGATGCTCCGAATGCAAAAGAAGAGACGGAGAGAAAGAGGGGAAAAAGGGAAGATGAAAAGCAAAAGAGTTTTGAATAGACAGCGAGGACGAGAGAGACAGCGGAATGAAAAACGTGAGTAAAAAAAAAATTAAAAATATAAAAATACGAAAGATTGGAGCTTTCAACGTTAACAGAAGCATTTTAATGTACGCCCAACGTTTTTTCCTATTTATATTATTTTTTAACCTGTTTTCTTCTTTTATTCATCGCCTTTCTAGCTTTCTTCACGCTTTGATAAAAAGAGCGGAAAAGAGTCGGGTGGTGTGACATTTTCGCGAAGAATAAAAATCTGGTGTGTACAAAATTTTAGTATACACCTGACGTTTTTTCTTCTGTATTTCCCTAATATTTTTTTTCTTTTTCCGTCTTTCCAGCTATCTCTGTTGATGTTGTGAGAAAAGGATCTGAAAAGGGTGAAGTTCTATGAGATCTTCGAGATGGAATAAAAATCCAGTGTGTACAAAGAGGTCGGTCGATTTTGTACTGGAATAAAACTGAGAATAAAATATTCAGTTTCGTATCGGTTCAACACGGAGGCTTTCTCATACGCGACTTTTCCTCTTTACAGAAATATCTCTCCCGGCGTTTCCAGATATTTCTGAACGGCTCCGACATTCTCTCGACACTTTGGAATCGGCTAACTTTCCGAAATTCGCAGATGCCGGAGAGAGCAACGTCACCGATTCGTACATTTTCGCTTAGCCAGAGCTCGATGGAGAGAGGCAAAACTTCGCCGGTCTCTCCTCAGTATGATCTTGAGAAACAGGCGGCGCTAGTGTCGCGTGAGCGAAAAGTCAACCAAAGCTCCACATCGCCCGACGAGAGTTTGCCAGAAGTCTGCATTTTCTATATACATTCACGTATAATGCTGAATTTCTCGGCGAGACCAAAGTGTGATTACTTGTATGCGCAGACGTACGTGGATTCACGCAAGTATGGGAAATTCTGTCCTGAACCAGCTCGAATGGTATTGCTATTGTCAACCCCCGTAGCCGTTCGCGCAATCTCACTTACTCTCCAACATATCTTTAAACTCAAAATCCATCGATTTCAGTCCAATTTTTTCAAATTACGATCACTTCTTCAATTTTATACATCTAAAAATATCCACGGCTCATCTCAGAGCTCAATCGTACATCCTTTTCTACTTAGAAGTCGTAAATCTCGAGAAAAGATTTTTTTCGAATGAAAATGCATTTTTGCACATCGATGTCCCTGGAGTAGATATCGATGTCATGCTTACTCGTGAACACAAAGTACGTGAACTTCCTGAGAAATCCGCAGTTTCGTGACACTTCTTCGCTGTCCCAGAGTGACTTCCTGTGTTCTCGACGACACTCTACCGTTCGTGTAATAATATTCATCTTTCTATAACTTGCCGCTTCCCAGATGTTCCTGATCCCTATCGGTGAAATACGCTTACACCCGAGTGTAACTTTGAAGTCGTGAGAATTTCAGTTCTCTCGAAACTTCCCTTTGAAACCTACATTTTTGTATGGCAATTGACTCGTTTTTTTAGGCCCATGAGTGTAATAGCGGTCTGTCTGCATAAGAAATTGCAAATTAATTTGAGGGGAGGAAATCGTGCCAAGCCGCGTGCCAGCTTTCCCGTTTGAGCCGTTTCTCACCGCTCGAAAAGGTCACCAAGATAAAAGTATGGGCACGCGACCATTCTCGAGGAAGAGTAGTTTTCAAACTAGAAACTGAAGATGCACTAGTCAGCTAGCACGCTCGAATACGTGACCGAACAATGATCTTTGTTTCATAATGAATATGGCAAGGCAGGGTTACAGAATATGAAAGAAAAAAAAGTAAAGTAGCCACTAAGTTAGCCTTCTGGTCTCTTTTCGCTGCTTTAAAAAGTAACACCTCCACCCTTTGTATACAGGCTCAATACACTTGAAAAATATTCTCGTTTTATTTTTAAATTCAACTTTACGGAAATTCGTTAACCAATTTCTTATTTCAAGGAATAATAGTTAGCTATTGTTACTTTTTTCTACACTTCAATAGGAAGAGGAAAAAAAGAATTATCTCCGTTCCGGTCTAATAGATGTTCCCCGCAGTGAAAAAGTCTGGGTCCGGTCAGACACGTTCGTTGCCTCCTGCTGCAACGTTAGTCACGCCGATTGATAAATTGTTTTTAAATTACTTTTCTACCGTGCTCCCGTAAGAGAGAGAGAGAGAGCTGCATGGGCATTACTCGTTTGCCGCAGAATTGTGATCTCTTCTCCACTTTTGCAATTTTCATGCACCCGTACACTTCGCGTTTTTTATTTTCCGTATTTGACCAGTACGTGGAGAGAAACATTCAAGGATGCCTCGTCAATAGAGATTCCATTAACTAAAGTTTTTTCTTGATTGGCCTATGAATTTGGTTGAAAAACTCTTTCAAGTACTGGAGGGAAGTGCGAATCAAACTTTCGTCAAATAAGCAAACACAAAATGCCGAGATAGAATTTCATCAGTGAATTTTACTGGAGGGAAAAAATTAACTTTTCCATTTATTTCTCGTTTTCGAGTAGCCCCCGTAGCTAGTTCAATGTTTTTACCGGTTCTATTTTTAATGCAATCCATTCGAAATACAATTTGTTCATCAATATCGGAAATAGGATTTTAGATTGAATCGTAATGAAATTTATGGGACAGATATTTTTTGGTTATTAGTTTTGAAGGAAGTTTAATTGAAATATGCCAAACCATAGCTTTGGTAGAAGTTACATCAAATTTGGAATAGCAATTAAAATTGTTTAGAAAATTGTTCAAAGAGTTTTTATACTCTGGAAAATCTTGAGTCCAGAATTAATCCACTTCGCAGTGACAATTTTCAAGAAGCCATGGTTTGGGTGAGCAAGCAAAAGTTTTTCTGTAATTTCGTTCTGGTTTCTGTGTGCTCTCGGGACGATACGAAAAACGAGAAAACGGAGATGAGAAAGAGTGAAGGCCGGGAGAGGATGGGGTTGAAAAGCTCGAACCTGTAAGAGACAAGCGTTCTCTCGCAGAAACTCCGAAATGGTCACTTGGGTGCAATCCAAGGTACCGGGTCATGTCACTCGACGGGGAAATAAAAATTAAGGGAAAAAAAACGAAGGATTTGGAGGTTAGTCGTACAGTCAGGCAAAAATACGAAAAACAGCCCTGTTCGCCCGATGAGACGATAAGCAAGAACGAAAGCACTCCGTGAAATTTCTGATTATTGCTTTTTTTTAGAGTTAAACAAACTTGAATTTCTTTTGCTTTTATTTGCAAAATTACTGATAATAATTTCAGAAATGTTTTCGAAGGTTTACCGAATTTCACATTTCTTCCAAAAATCATTCTATAAAACTTGTTATCTTTTCGTTTTTTACTTGCATAGATTTTTGCTAGAATTTTCAAATGTTTCCTATTCCGAAAAGGATACGACACAACGTGATAAATCACTTTTGTCTCATCGTCAATTTTTCCTCCTTTATTTCTTCTGTACCACATACACACTTTCAAATATATTTCGTTCCCGGTGTACCGATTCTCTCGTTTTTGTTATCTTTTTCTTTCTGATACTCACCCCAGTGCTCGTACTCTGATTAATTGTATTGTCGCGCTCTCATTAATTGCTTCGTTTGTCTTATCGAAAAAGGAAACAACGAGCGTTACTCCGATATATCGAGTTCCGTTTTTTCAACGGATATACCGTCCCAGCTATTCCGGAGAACAAAATTGAAAAGAAATTTTATACAGTAATAACATACAGCCGGATGCTACGAAAATTTCATGAACTCGTAAATGAAAATTTTTTATTATCCAACGGAATCGACTCTGCGGATGTTTGCCGACGATATTTTTTGTTATTTTTTAATTTTTGTGGTTTTTGTTGTTAGATCGTTTTGATGTGGAGAGTACACTCGGTCGTAAAGGATTGTTTGATGTACGTGTGAACATAAAGGAAATGACGTTTGTAAAGCTTCTCTAGAAGGGTAGCTCGATTTTCCTCATCACTCGTCATCTTGTTACTGCTTTTTCCCTTTACGAAATTTACGCCAAAAAGAGAAGCAAGCGTCGACCCTTTACGGTTGAAAACTCGCGTTTAAACACGACCGTGTTGAATCAATATTCCAATTAACTATACACGTGATAATCACTGCGATCTGTTTAATTTTTTTAAGGTAGTGCGAACTACTTTAAGGTATTCCTAGCGCGAGAGGAGGTATCGAAATTTTGATCTCGTTTGTTCTCATATTCCAAGTGGACTGAGCATTTAAGTCCATTAGGAAAAGTTAATGCAAATCAATTAAAGAAAAACATACTGAAAATTCAAATCGATCCTACGTAAAGTTTACTTGTTATATAATAAACAAAATCATAAAAATTTTTGTCTTCAAATTTTTGTAAAAAACTAATTGAAGTTTCTTCGATGTTATTTAAAAATGTGTGCAAAATTTCAATAGGCTTCACCGACCGAAAAATCGAGATACTCGTCGTTGATATCGTGATATTTAACACGGGCTCTTATGGGAGATTGCGAAAAATGACGATTTTCAAGAATAAATATCTTGATTTTCCATTCGGTAACAGTCCTTCAAATTTCACACTGTTATACATATGACATCAAAGGATATTTCTGCAAATTTTCGATGAAATCTGAAGATAATTATTTCATGCAAGGAATACCTTAAATTTCGTGAGTTGTGAAGTTGAAATCTTAATTGATTATATAGGTTTTACTATTAAGGTGATGTTCAAGTGTCCTATATTGTGCAAAATCGAACTTTGCTATCTTCTCTGAAAATATACATTTTTCGAAAGAAAAAAAAGAATCACATTGTTCTCTTTCCATCAAAGAATAATGTGATTCTCTTGTTTTTTCGAAAATATCAAAAATCTCTGAGAACACAGCAAATCCGTTTTGTATCCGTCCTTCTCACACTCGCAGGAGTTAAACATCACCTTACATATGATTTCCAGAATTTTATTGAAACGTGATTATTTTAGTAATTCTTAGCTAGATTCTAAACTTTTTTATAAATTTTGTCATTTCAAATATTTCGCATCGTGAGCTGGGAAGTTTTATCGTTCATAGCTTTTATCAGAATTCGATATAAAGCCAAATATCAAGGTTATTGAAACATTTCTCATTGTTTTAATGTATTTTATTCCATATGAATAAAGTGTATTGCCAGGAATTTTAGACAATACATCACGAACCAGAATTTTAACGAAATATTTACGACTTCAGAGTCATGAATTTTCCGTATCTCGAAAGCGAACAGAATTATTTTTGATAAAGAATCGATAATAGTAATTTTCCATATACTCGTAATCGAACAAACAATTTTGTACCTTTTTCAATCGCTCAATATATATGGCAAGGAGAAAAATACATGAAAGAAAACTTTATTGCGTCTTTCAGGTTGTTCGTGCGTCGTGTACAGCAGCTCGTATACTCCTCAAGGAGGTACATTCATGTCACCCGATTATCCGAAGAGATATCCTACCGATATTGACTGTCTACTCTACACATTCATCGGACATCCGGACGAAATCGTCGAGTTGACTTTTCAACAATTCAATATCCAAGGAAAGAGCGAAGAGTGAGTTAAAACCACGAAACTCGTATATTTTTTAATTTCATTTTTATACTGAAAATATTTACAACATATAATTATTTATTATATTATACTATGTTATATAATATACATATATTAAGTAATCACTATATAATTCAAAAATGTTTCTAAGCAAATATTTGCACATTTTTGAAAATCAATTTTCATGCGCTTAACATTATCTTGACAAAATTAAAGCTTTTATACATTGCTGAATATAAATTATACGAACATATCTTAAATATCATCTCAGAATCATGTGTGTCATCTCAGAGTCACTCTACTTTTTTGTGTGCATACTTAAGAATTTATTACATGAAAAAGTGAATCCAAATGGAAAAGAACGTTCCACATTTTTATGTTGAATGTTTCATATCGGGAACTCTACCGACATTACTTCAACATTATCAACTTTTATATATTCAGAAAATTGTTTGCGAAACACAGTTATGAAAAACGAGACAAACATTCCTGAATTTCGCTCAATCGCGTCTGAGACGAGAACCGTCACAAAGGGGAGCTCACGCGCTTCGAAGAGAACGTTGTTGGCTCTCGCTAAATTTATGCCGATAATGCACATGGATGAATTCCATTATGTACTTGTACATGTACTCAAATATTCACGAGTACATAAGAGAATTTGATACGGACGAGGGGAAACTGCGGCTGGTCCACACTGAGAGACGCTGTTGCGCTTCCCAAAATCAAAGCTTTGTATAGATTTGTTAGTTCTTTCCGTACACAATATACATATTTATATCTTCCTATATGTATCCTTGAACACACAAATACTCTTTCGTACATCAAACGAAATAGGATGATAGAGAACTCTGAACGATCCAACGTCCACTTTTCTATCTTTATTTACTCCATTGTAACGGAAGTAGTCTGATTTTTGGCAAGCTTTCAATACACTTTTCATTCTCGCACGATTCTCTTTTCTTTTGATCTTTTCAAGATCTTGTTTCAATCTGTTAAAAGCAGCTTCAAAAATGTTCTTTGAATATACGGTATAATTCTTTTGGGTTTGAAAAATTTTCTATCGATACAAACAAATTCCTTTATAACATCTTCATTGGAAATTTAAATAAAAATATTGATATAGAAATTCTAAAGACTTTTTCTCATTTTAACTAAACTATTTGATTTATACTGGTTAGATAATTTTGCCTCATCGATTCATAATTACGAGACGGAAATTTTCAAAATCTCACCTTTATAATACAACCATGTTCAATCATGACGCGCATCCCTTCTCTCAAAGCGTTATTTATTCAACGTTGGAAATATCACTCCCCTTTGTCAGACGCACTTACTCTCGTCGATTCTCTAAAAGATTCCATATCGTTTCGTATCTCACGGTATAAAGACCAAGGATCCCCTTCAGCTCTTGAATCTTCCTGATCGGGCGACATTGATTCCTCAGTCACACGTCTTTTACAATTTCCGTCAATCGCTTCTCACCGCAATCTACTTCCATCTATTTCTTCGTGATAATTTCGTACTGTATTTATATAGTTTTACTTTTTTCATTTCAGGATTACTTGCGCTTTTTTACCTCAGCGAGTATCTCTTCGAGACTCATTAATCAGTCACGCCTTAGCGATTAAAGAAAATCTTCTCGTAGCAGGATCCACTGAAATGACGGTCGAGTTTGCCTCAATTATTTCGACCAACTCTCGTTACTCTCCGGGGCAAGGTTTACAACCTAATTTGTAACTGTAGAGCGTCTGGTCTCGCTTATAAACCAGAAAATGGACGAGAAACGAGAAAGAGTCGTCGGATACCTTGCCGGATATACACGTAGGTCTATTCGCAGGATAACGTGTCCGTATCCGGACGAGACGATTTGCTTTCTTCCAAGGAAACGCACGGGTGAGAGCGAGATCTCGTTTGTATGGGTAATTAATGCCGGTAGGTGAATTCTACGAAACGATAAACCGTCTCGTGACAGTCTCGTAAACTGCGCCTCCTCCGTTTGCCGGCGTCGTCCTTTCCAATGAAGTAAGAGACCATTGCGTCCTGTCCTATCGCGTATACGTGTACGTATTTCCTCCTGGTTGGACGAAATGTACATGTATCTCATTCCTGCTTACTTGATTACACCAGCCGTCGTATTTCGCCATCTTTTTAGAAACGACGTAGGCATGTACACAGGGTGTCCTATGAAATTTATGGGATTGAGAAAATACGTTCCAGACTCCAAATTACTTAATTTTGATTTTTTTACGTAGACGCTCTAATGGCTCAACTAAAGCGTTCAGGATCCTCGTGGCTCGAAGCTTAAGGAGGTTGGACACCCAGTCAGTCATTCCCAATGTTAAAATCATAGGAAATTGAAAAATGGTAAGAATTTTATAACGTTTGGTGATAATGTTCTTTGCTATCGAATATGAACACTCAATTTTTTTCAGATTTTTTTTCTGCTTGGATTTTGAGTAATTCAACTTTGAAATTTACGT